>JAOYMZ010069758.1:0-12286 GCA_025802335.1 Pinguicula primuliflora | reverse complement strand
AAGTTCTAGAGAAGACTCTCTTGTACCTACTATTTTATAGTGAAAGAATTTGTTCGGAGTTTGTCCCGTGGACGTAGTCCAAGATTGAGGGTGAACCACGTTAAAATTCTCGATGTCCATTTATTTACTGTACCTACCTGATTTCTCTATTATTATATTTATCTGTTGCGCCCAACAATCTCCCCCGCGCAGAATTCTTTCTTGTCGTGGATTGGCCCTTTTCCCCCACTTCATTTTGAATCTTCCTTTTCCTTTTGAGAATTTTCATACCCAAATCTGTTTGAATGGAATTTCATTAGCTTTCAACATTGAGCTCTAGAGCCTCTTTAAACAGTCGTTCGCTCAGATTTTGAGTGATATGGTCACACCATTCACCAATTCCACTGAGAAGCGGGATCGTTTACCTGTAATTCCATCAGCTTTCTCTTGGGTTAGTTCTAATATTAGGGCTTGGACTGTGACATGGACGAGAAACTATTCATAAACCGGGTTTCTCATGAGCATCCGTTTTGACCAATGTCACGTGCGCCACTTAAATAGTTAATTGATCTGGTCCGTCAAATTTTGATTCGACGACCAAGATTAATTGTCCAACACCATAAGAGTTTGTCCAACAAATAAGAGTCAAGCATAAGAATTTTTTTTAATTCCAGTTACGCTAATGAAGTTGTGCTAGAAATTAGTTTTTTGGTAACCTCACAATATTATTCCGAATGAAGTGATTTGTGAAAGAAAATCATGCAATTTTTTGCACCATATATTAGTTCTTTGGTTTATTTATGTATGCCTTCCCGCGCTTCATGCATGCATCCCATGTCCAGCCACTCATTTTACTCCCATTCTCTTCTTCCCTTCCAATATTCTGAAGAATGTTACATCAAACATTTCTCTCTTCAGCTTGGTTTCACATCACCCTTAATCTTCCTTCTCAATGTTCATGGTTGATGGACAAAAAATAAGAGTAACATTAGCAAAAATACCCATCAACAAAACATGCTACTTCATCCTCTTTTGTTCCTGAGTCAGTTTCTGGAAGAAGGAACATCCTAATCCGGGCTATCCCCGCGCCTGTAAAATGCATGAAGATTGAATGAATGAAGCTGCAAAGAGTTTCATTGATGAGATTATATCATGCAAGTTAAACATCAAGGTGCAGAAGCTGGTGAATCTGAAGGTGCTGCCATGGATGCATCCACGGAGAAACATGTCTCAGGTATTCTTTTACACTTGTGGTAATCTTTTATATGCAGAATTCGTCATCACTTTTGGTGCTGTCATATGATTTGTACATTGTATTTTTTTTCAGATATTGAATCGATGAAGGAGAGATTTGCCAAGCTCCTACTTGGAGAGGACATGTCAGGTGGTGGGAAAGGTGTTTCTTCTGCTCTTGCTCTGTCAAATGCAATCACAAATCTTGCTGGTAAGATGGATGCAACTCGTAAACACTTCAAACGTGTGATCCAAACCTATATTTGGTTGTATTGTATGCTCTATTCGAGAATGCGGTCACCTAGGCCGTTTAGGCATCGCCTAGGCATTAGGATGTCGCCCTCCGCCTTGCCTGAATTCCCGCTTAGGCCGCCTAAGCAGTGAGCGGCTCCTGGCGCGTACTTTCTCGAATACAGATTGTCTGCCATGGTGCTTATGTTTTATCTTTCTGATCAAATGGTTGTTAGCTTCCGTTTTTGGAGAGCAGTCGAAGTTAGAGCCGATGTCGCCTGAGAGGAAGGCACGGTGGAGGAAAGAAATCGGCTGGCTTCTGTCTGTAACAGATTACATTGTCGAATTCGTGGCGTCTCAACAAAAATCCAAAGATGGGACCAACATGGAGGTGAGGGGAAAAACTTCATGGCATGGCCCTTTTTCCTTGTTTTCACGGATTTTCTTTCACAAATGAGAGCAGGATCCTATGTAACATTTGTATATCATTATTAGATCATGGTGACACAGCAAAGAAGGGATCTTCTGATGAACATACCTGCATTGAAGAAGCTGGACGCCATGCTCCTTGTGAGAATCCAATAGAAACATAGTTGTTTTTATGATTTCTGCTGCAACATTGTTCCATTTTATTATGAACAGAACACCCTTGATAACTTCAAGAGCGAGCAAGAATTCTGGTATGTATCCAGAGATGCTGAGGAATCCGAAAAAAGTGTTCAACGCAACGATAAATGGTGGCTGCCGACCGTGAAGGTTCCATCGAATGGTCTGTCCGAAGAATCACGTCAGTTTCTGCTGAAGCAGAAGGAGTCCGTGAATCAAGTGCTGAAAGCTTCCATGGCCATCAATGCTCAGATACTATCAGACATAGAGATACCTGAAAGCTATATTGAGGCTCTTCCCAAGGTAAGAATATGGATTACTCTGAAGCAATATTAGTATTCCAACTACGAAAATTTTCTAATCCCGGACGTTATATATAAGTATCCTTAGGTCCCGAATTCTAATCTTACCTGTCCATTTGTTAATATGGACGGTCAGGAGCGGATCACTTAGTTTTTAAATGCGGTTGATCCTGGCCGTCAGATCAACAATGGACAGTTCGGGACGGTTCGGTATATAACATCCGGTAGCAGAAAATTTCTCCATGATTCAATGCAGGGAAACTCTAGGATCTCTTTATCTCAGAGGAGTTACACTAATATCATGCTCGCTGGTGCTGTAGAACGGTAAATCGAGCTTGGGAGAATTGATCTATAGGAATATCACGGATGAGTTCTTTGATCCTCAGCAGTTTCTTTCGACCATGGATCTGTCATCGGAGCATAAAGTTCTTGATCTCAAGAACAGAATTGAGGCCTCTATTGTGATATGGAAGAGGAAGATGATCTACAAGGATAGCAGCAAGTCTGCATGGGGCTTAGCTGTAAGTACAGAAAAGAGAGAGCTATTTGAGGAAAGAGCAGAGACAATCTTGTTACTTCTAAAACATCAGTTCCCTGGACTTCCTCAATCCTCACTTGATATAAGCAAGATACAATACAACAGAGTACGTTTAGCAAACTGCATTTCCTTTGGAAGAGGGTACCTCATTGCATAGTGTGCAGTGCTCTCGTGCTACTGCGGAATTGGTCAGTCAGCGGGCCCGCGCAAAGGTGTTGAACGTCGGCCCACCTGCCGCACCAATTCCGCAGTACCACATGGGCACTGCATAGTCCTCACCGCACACACCCCAGATTTCACCTTATTCGGATTCACTCACCATTCTGATCCCCAGGATGTAGGCCTGTCCATTCTGGAGACATATTCCCGAGTACTTGAAAGCTTGGCCAACACGGTGATGTGCCGAATAGATGATGTCTTATATGCTGATTCCCTAGCTCAGGATCCTTCACTGGCAGCAGTGAAAAGACCGGCACCAAACGACTCAACGCCATCACCAACTCTGAGCAGTTCTCCGTGCAATCAAGAAGAGGCTGAGAAGTTGTCTTCCGTTTCTGATACACCTTCTCCAATGACTCTATCCGACTTCATGGGGTGGAACTTTGAACCGCAGAAGACGGAAGTCAAGTAGAATTACCTGAGAGCAACCCAAACCTGTTAATAGTTAGCAGCAGTGTGAGAATATTTAGGTAGATCATATTGATCTCAACAGCTTCCAGAAGTATGTTATTTAGGAGGAACAATGAACAGAGACCAACTAAATTTTGGATCTTCTAATTGATAGAGGACATTCTGATTCTAATCTAACATTCGTCTAGTGACCAACTAAATTAAGTCTTTCATTCACAATATCCTGGTCTTAAGATTTTAATCCGACGTCAGGATTACAACACTCATTTAACTTAAATGATCTAATCCAGACCGTCGAATCAACAGTGGACGGACAGAATTAGAATTCGGAATGTAAGACAAACTATCAGACACATAATGTCGCTGACTAAAAAAAATTTCCATGCTAGAAGTGCTCCTTTATGTATGAAGAAACTTCAAAATCATACAGTAGTTTCCCCATGAAGAGAAACCAGCAAATGTTTACATGCAGAATTTATTCAGTAGATACACAAGAAACTTTCAAGTCTTCCAGTATAAGTAGAGGAAAAGCTTCAATTGTGTAATCTTGCTAGAATTCTCTTTCAGGTTATTCAGCAAAAAGTCCAAGTGAAAGTTGACTGGAAATTGTTCATAACCCGAACTCCAGACGACGATCTACACAATAGTGGTAACAGCAGCATGTATGGCATCGGCAAGATGAGGAACCGTCTTCAAACTGAGACCTGCCATGCTAATCCTACTGCAAGTAGACAAGAAAAAGATAATAAGAATCTTAAACAGTTGAATCATTTTATCGGTTTGTGAGGAAAATTATCGGTTTGTCAGAAAAATGGTAAATCCGTTATAGGTGGGCAGGTGGGCATACAACTGACACAAATTTTATGCTACCGGACGGTACCGAATTCTAATCCTGACTGTCCCTTATTTATCTGACGGCCAGGATTAACAGCATTTAAAAACTAAGTGATTTAGGGTTTAGGCACCACTCCTGGCCATCAGATCAACAAATGGACGGTTAGGGTTAGAATTCGGGACATATGGGCACTTGGCTGGGATATAACGTCCGGGATTAGAAAATTTTCGATACAACTGAAGGCATCATCACCAAAACAAAACGATTCAACTGTCAATTTGAACAGATGTAAGTTAAGGAGTTACGAATTGGAACTTCATTACCCATCGGAAGTCAGGTAGATGTGGTACTCCTTGGTCATAAAAGCAACCTGATTGGTATTCAATCCAGTAAATGTGAACATGCCTATTTGCTTTACAATATGACTCCAGTCACCTGGTGTGCCTGCAGATACAGGAAAAATGAAAATCAGAAATCAGAATAGGTTAAACAACAAAGCAAATGAATCCGAATAATGCAGCTATGTTTTCTTTGGTTGATTCGGTTACGCTTATCTTCTCCGTTTATTTACAATTTCTGGGTATCAAGTGATATCATTGAATCCATAAGCATCCATAAACGGGTTACATGAGGATGATTAATGTTGAAAAGTTGATCTCATGAAGATCATAAAGAAGGCACGCATCATGTATGATGTATGTATGGTATGCACATACAGACGCCTTAAACCATGTGTGTGATTGTTTGGAAAACATCACTAACATAACATCCTAGACACTTTAATGAAATTGTTTGCCATGGTATTCTCGTCTTCTACTATGGTTCTATGCATCCAAACTGAACCGCAAAGTTAAACTTGCTTTAATTACAACAGAAGTAGTCTTGACACAAATATAGCAACTCGTGCACGCATAAATAGCAGTAGGTTTTCCAAATAAAATGCTTCCCTTGAAACGGATTCGGTAAGGGATTCTTCAATAATTAAAAATAAAATTATGTATGATATTATAAAAATACAAAACTCGACTGGTTTTAGAATTATCATGTCGAATATGTTTAGGAATCTGTGTTAAACTTTCATTTCACACAACGATTAAGGCTGAGATTAAGTGTGTTGCTCTTAAAATGCTTATTTAATAGGATTTTAGTTTTTTGTCTGCGAAGCAGCCTACTAAACCAGAATCTATGATCGGTTCCTGAATGGTTTTGACCGGAGGAATCTTAAAATGGTGACGGATTTTTTCGCCGACCAAAAGTCGTCGAAAAAGGCAGCTTAACGAAATTCGGTAAGTGTAAGCACTACGCTTTTCCAAATCAAGATTCTTAATAATATCTTCGAAATGACTTTCCGAGTACTATTTGATTAATTTTAAAGCCTAAAATTCAAAGGCAATGCCACTGATTGTAAGCAATATATCTACATTTGCTATTATATCTACATTTGCTATTTTATCTCATCTAAAGTTCATTGTCAATGATGAAGAGGTCTTAATAAGGATAATTTACAAGTATTCTGCTAAAGTCATTGTATATAAGTACAATCACATCATAAAATTTAACAACGAAATGATCTTACCTTTAGCTTTCAAAGCATCAAAAAGTTTCTGACGCATGCTGATAATCCTATCAGCCATGGCTTTCAGCTCAACTGTCCACTCTGCGAACAAGTCTCTGCATGGAGTTTCATCAACTTAACATGTAAGCAAGGAAAAATAATGTTCAACAGAAAAGCACTTAAAGGAGTTGTCCAATGGAGCCCCTTAATTACCCAAACAAAAAGAGAAATGCTTGAAGGACCGAATAGCCGACCAAATTGCAGACCGAACCTTGCGAAAAGACAAAAACACACCCCTGGCGCGACTGTGTTTCTGTGCTAAATCGGGGGCATTTTCGTCATTTCGCTAGAATTCGGTTTAAAAATTCGGTTTGTTGTTGTACGTGTAGCAATGCTCAAACAAAAAAGGAGCTGCCCAATGGACAGAAAGAAGAAATAATATCCATAACATACTTGTAATAAACTGACCCACATGAGCATTTACCTATCTTTTAATATAGTAGCCACGATAGAAGCACCATGAATAGGCGGACTGGAGTACATTGGCCTGATGACCAATTTTAATTGGCTCTCGACCCTGTTTGCAACATCAGCAGTTTTGCAAACCTATAATTCAAAATAAGGTTCCAACATCAATTTTAGGATGTCTAATTCATTAGAAAACATGAGACCTAAAGATGAGATGCTAGATGCCACGCCCACAAATTTTTAATCTCTCAATGGGACAAAATAATTGATCTTTGCTTGTACACTTCAGGTAGAACTCGAGAACTAGGGTATCAATTAATACCCAAGCACTTACAAGAACTGAGCATTTTAAGCTTAGTAGTTGGATAGCAGATACACAAATGACCTAGCAATCAAGAGATAAATAAGTGGGTATAGCACACAATTTTATTGATTGTTACACTTCTAGCTGGAGCCCGCCCCACAAATCAGCAGCGTCACCAACCACCTCAATACATATATTCTTCTATCCATATGTTGAGCCCGATTTGGTAGAAGCTTTTTGTCAAATCAATATAGTAGTTCAGCTTCATTAGAGTGTAATTCTATCTATATGCACTTACGGAGAAAGAAACAACAAGCGTAATGCCTACAACTGGTAATGAAACTCACAATGCTAAGTGCACCAACTCTTTCGCCATAGAGTCCCATGTTTTTAGCATAGCTCTGTGCTACAAGGCACTCTCCCCCATCATCAACGAACATCCGAACAGACTCTGCATCAGTATCAAGGTTCCCACTTGCAAAGCCCTGTGATAGAAGCATATCAACGTAAAATACAAGGCAAGATCTGGGGAGTCACTTTATTCAGAAATCAAATTTGCCAATCAAAATGATGTTTCACCAGGATAATGCATTGCATTTATAACAGTTAACTGAATAGTTCTCTTCTTAATTAACATTGATAATACCTGATATGCACTGTCAAAGAATGGTAGCAATTCTTTGGAACGGACTAGTTGCCTGATTTGCTCCCACTGGTCAGATGTTGGATCTACGCCGGTTGGGTTATGAGCACATGCATGAAGAAGAACTACAGCTCCAGAAGGTGCATTCCCAAGATCTTCCAAGAGTCCTGAACAGAGATCCGTGTAAGTTGTTATATTTGCTTGATGAACATCGTAAAGCTTTCAGGGTTATGCATTTTTTCTAGACTAATTTCACCGCAAGCATATCCATTACACAGGGGAAAAAGAAGAAAAAATGATACAAAGACATACGAAAACTTGAAAAGTCATGATGTGCAGAGTGAATGACCTGAAAAATCTAGGCCTCGTGTACTTGGATCATAATATCGGTAAGTTTTCACAGTCAACCCAGCTAAATTGAAAACCTTTATATGATTTCCCCATGTTGGCAGAGGAATATATATAGTTTTCTGCAAGAGAATTGTAAGCAGATATTAACAACCTTACAACATTGAAACTTCTGATCAACAAAATCATTTGACAGAGTGCCACTTACCCCATGATAATGTCTCGCCAAAAACTCACCTCCAACTCGTAATGAGCCAGTACCAGACAAGCACTGGGCAGTCGTTACCCTGCTCCCCTGAATGGCTGGGCTGAAAAAAAGAAGCTGAGAGATCAGGGATGTAAGAAAGAATTTCATAACCATAAGAACCATGTACAAATAAATTCTTAGATAAAATTATCTAGGGAATCTTTTGATCCTACAAAACTAAAAGCCAAATGACTTATGTGAAGGCTGAGTTCATGAGATTCATTAATCTGGCAAAAGATAAAAGCATTAACAAACAGTACAATTAGCTGTGCCTGTAAGTGATTCAAATTTGCCTGCTTGCCACTCTCATGAGATGAGAACGATTAGATACTTTTGAGAAACTAACACACAACTATAAAACTTAATTCTTATCCATCAATATGAAAGATTATTCGTCAAGAACCAACTGGACATAGAAAATGTGACAAAGAAAAATGTATGATTCGCATAATTTCAACCATGTGCAAAATCAATCAAATATCCGATATATGTACCTATTAGCCCCAAGAATGAGTTTTGCACTCAATTTGTTAAAGTCCGCCAGTCCAGTGATAGGAATATATTCTTTAACACGAGAACTGCACAATTTGAACATGAAACATTATACTTGATACATAAATGTAGCCTCCCAACACCAGTTTATGTGCCTTGACAAACTTACTTATCATTTATGAGCAGTTTCTCAGCCTTCCTCACTACATTAAGAACCAAAGGTTTTCCTTCCTGAAACACATCAGCAATCACAGTGTCTAAACTTAATTATACTTGAACATTTTGAATAACCACGTAAAGTAAATTACTTAAAGTACACATAAACATTCAGTCCGGAAATGACCAAACCTCAGTCCGATAAGCACCAACACCCAAATTCAACTTGACTGGGCTCTGATCCTTGTTATAAGCAACCGTGACCTGACGTTAATCCAAATTATATCATATCAACCATATTATTAGTGGGACAACACAAAAGAGAAAGAACCGAAGCATATACTGGTGACCCACGATTAGGTGCTCCACATTGAAATCGAGAAACAACTAAACTCCCGATCCCAGTCCCATATAATTTATGAATCCATTGAGAGACCACGATCCCAAAAGACAAACCAATCAAGCGAGTTCAACGAACCCATAAATCCTGATTAAAATAGGAATAGAAACAAGATTTGATTTTTGTATTATGTTTACCCCTAAAATGGGATCCTCCGGAGCTTGGACAACGTTTGCGAACACCGAATCCGACATTGCTTTGAGAATTTTTCGATGAGAAGATTCCCTTGCTGTTTTGACGTTTGACCGTTTATGTTTTCTTGTGCACTATGTAAACGCGGTGGGTCGTTACAATTAAATGCGTGGGACGGAAGGAAGAGAGCAAATTTCGACGAGGAAAATGCTACTTTTTTACAAAGAGGTGCTTGTGATTGTTAACCAGTGTTAGAAAGTGTTGATGGTTACTTAGATATCTTTAAGTGAATGATTAGGCGGTATTCGGACTAAACGGAGAGCGACCACCTAGTGATTAAGCGATGCCTAGAAGGAATAGACGAGCTACTTCTGAACAAGGTTGTTAACATGTTTCCTGTATAAAAAAAAAAAGTAAAAAAAAAAAAGTATGTATGCATTACTTAACCAATAATATATATCTGGAACTTGACACTAACACTTACCAAAAAATAAACACTTATAAGTTGTGTATGTGGTCCCACCCCATGTTCGTGGGGTGTATGATTTGTGTGGTATATTTCAATCTTCAAATTTCTAGATTTTTTTTTTGGGTAGGTTTCAAATTTCTAGATTTAAATGAACTATTGAAAAACCACAAAATTTGTCGCATTTATTGATCTGACTATCATTATAAAATAATCACTGAAATGATTGAATTAAACTACAATAATTAAGATTATAATAGGCATCATACTAATTTAATCAAAATAATAAGTATGTGACTTTAAAATTTCTCTTCAACAACTTATATTCACTAGAGTATTGCCTGTAGCTCCCGCCACGGGTGTAAGAAAGAAATGAATGGATATGCTAACAAACGTGACCCGATCTTCGTTTCGGTAAACGATGTGTTACTTGAAGCTCCCAAAAAGATCGTTTTTAAATTATTACATACAGAAAGACCTTGAACATTGAAATGGGTAGCCGTCTACAGACGAACAAAAAAACGTGTAAGAGTATAAACGATATCAGCCTAAATACTTGTACATTGAAGAAAGACGATACGGCAAGCATATTTGACTTGATACTCTGTAAATAAGATTTGTTGAAGACGCAAATGTAAAGCGGAATTGAATAGAGATGAAGAGTAAAAGGAAAACAAAGAGAACGAAGAACAGCTGAAGGGAACAAAATGAGATTGTGGGTTGTCGACGCGTGTCCTTCTACGCGACGTGTGTCAGCTTTGTCTGTGCTGATTCAGCACTATAGCTTATTTCTTTCAATAGCCTCAATGGTGACCGACGTACATCAAATTGTTGTCTTCCAAGCATTTTTTTAGAAGGCAGTTTATTAATGGTACTAAATTCAACAGTTATTTGAAATAGAACATACAATTCAAAAGAAAAAAAATAAAGTAACGATATATTGTGTAAAGTTAAATTTAATTTTGTACAAATTGGAACTAATTACTACTACTTGAGGATACAGTGAAATGATTGTTAAACTCCATAATTTGCAACTCAAGTTGTGTAATTCTTCGACGGTGATTTTTGATACGATTTTCATATAGTTGAACTTTATTCGTGCCTTCTTTGATCACTTCATTGACTTTTTTTTGTAATTTAAATTTTGTATTAAAAACTCATAAAATTTGCTGTATATATTTACATTTTATCACTTCATTGACTTGTGTGGTCAATCCTGCATATAATTGATGAATATTTAATAAAAAGAGTTGCAGTTCTGCAGTGACACTTTTTAAGTCCTCCTGAGCTGCTGTAAATGAAATTGTACAATTCTCGAGTTGCCGTCATAGGCGAGCTCTTTCGACGGAAGGCGAGCAGGATACTTGCTTTCTTGTCGTTAATTTCGTGTAAGCCATATTTTTGTACCTTAAAATCGAGAAAATGAGATGATCAAGTAACATATATTTGGTAAACAATATTTATAACACGTTGATAGAGCTACAATCTCGAATAAACATGGCAAATTCACTATAGGAGTAAAGAATATGAAGTATGTATGTAGCAAAATAATCAATCGAGAATGAACATGAAAGTTTAAGAATGAATAATAATACGTGTTGTACAGACTTGCAGGCAAACCAATATTTCTGGAAGTGAAATTGGACTCCCTTTTGAGTGAAAATGATGAAACGAAAACAAAGAAAACGAAGAACAATTTAAGTGTGTATGCCAAGTGGGGATGCAGACTGCTAGTGGATAAACCGAGCCTATGGATTGATGTGTTGGACTCACTATATGGAGACATTCTCTATGACAGAAAGCTACTAGGGAGCGAACCACAGCTTACACATTCAGTGTGGTGGCAGGATCTAAGTGTGCATGTCTTGCAACAAAACTGGTTTCTGAGCAAAGTATTGTGGAAGGTTGGAAATGGACGGAACACAAGATTCTGGAAGGATTCCTGGTGTGGTGAGAACAGTTTTGCAGTTCGATATCCTGAGCTGTTTATGGTAGCAACTGATCAGGACATCTCACTGGCGGACAAAGGATCATCTGATGGTGAAATAAGGGACTGGTCGTGGACATGGGATGGTATACAAACACCTATGGCAATACTGTAATTTATTCAGTTGTTGGGGGACCTACACGCACCTTTACTACTAGGGGAGGCTTCGGATACTTGGAGCTGGGATAATCAAGACCCTCTTATCCTGGCAAACAGTCAGACAGGTGTAATCTACCCAACAAATCTATGGGAGCCTCATGTCAATCCTATGGGAAATAGCAAGTACCAGTATTGAAGCAGCACGCGCATGGAATAAAATTTTGCCAATGAAGGTGCGGGCTTTTACCTGGCAACTACTACAGAATCGGCTGCCAACGAAGCTCAACCTGGTCCAACGAGGAGTACACCTTCCCAACACTGTCTGTGCACTCTGCGACATTGAAACAGAAACTGAGCTACACTTATTCTCGAGATGCACCTCAATTGCACAATATTGGAGCAAATTTTACAGATGGCTATCTGCTGACTTACCAGCTGGACCAGACTTCACGCTTCAAGAACATATGCAATGGCGTCCGCCTGACTGGAAACTACCCTCATGGAATGCATTGTGGCAGATCTCGGTATGGGAGAACTGGAAATGTAGAAACCAGTATGTGTTTGTAGGTCAATAATGAATTAACGTAGAACGAATCTAATAGTAACGAGTACAACGAATATACCTTTACGTTGTT
>JAOYMZ010069747.1:0-12286 GCA_025802335.1 Pinguicula primuliflora | reverse complement strand
GTGGAGGATGATGAAGGAAATTCCTCTATTCTACACGCATGGGGGGCGAATGGGATTAGAGGGATCAGAACTATTAGGTCTCAAGGCCAACCACGACAACGTCTGCTTTCCTCCAGCATCACCACTACTGCTAATCCCACCAGCAGTTCAGTGCAAATTTACGAACCACCTTGAGGAGTTGCTAGTATCAGCTTATTTTTACTTTTCTATGACTTCGGCTTCCATTGTATAAAAAAACCACCCAAGACCAAAATGGAAGGCTACTCTGTAGCCGAAAAGTTTGCCCCGTGTTCTATTAAGCTTTTGGACGTAAATAAAAGAGTAAAAACTGTAGAACAGGTCTGAGAGAACTTTTGGAAGAAGCTTTAATCCTAAAAAAACACGTCATCTTAAAACAGTGTTGCCCTCTTCTTTTAAACGTGAAGAGTGTGCTAGTGAGTTGGTGCAGTATAAACCATCTCAATACATCAAATGTTCCATTAAGAATCAAATACTACAGCAACTCAAGAACCTGGATGACCAGCTTTCCAAGCCACAAACGCCGTTGCTATATGCTTGGCCTCATACCACAACAATTTCAGCACCCGCAGGCCATTGTCAAGCCTCTAATCGAGCCACATTTCCACATCAAGTTTGTTCCCCTATCATACAGTTTCGACCAACATATGTAAAAGCATGTATAAAAGCCATATTAACATGAAAACCGCAAGAACAAGTCATGCCCAACAGATTAACACCCAACAAGCAGTATAATTCGAACATAACATCATCACGTAACTAGCATACAAGATCAACAACTACTCATAACCCACCCTGCATGTTAGAGTCTAGATTCCTACCTTTCAAGCTCTCCTTTTCTTTAGTTATGCGTCTGCCTGAGTCCCTTCCTCCCTTTTCTCTTCTTCTGCCATTCGTAGTGTTAAGCATCTCACGGAAAATACTGAGAAGATCATGGAAGATTTGGTCAAACAGCAAGATATGGTAGATTAGATAAACATGGTAAACCAATCCTTATTCATATAAGATTCCTGTCAATTCTTGTCTATAAATTGTAACACTATAGAGAACACAAATAATTGTATACAAATCGAGTTCTTCTCAAACCTGTGCGATGCTTCCAATATTTTATCAAGCCTTTCACTGCAACGCTTTCTATATTTCTTCAACTCTTTCATGGCATCAGGGCATATATGCTCATGCAATTTTTGTTCCTGAGTTAAGTGTATCCTTCAGAGATCCATACCTGTGAATCTCGTTTGAAGTGTAGTAACTCAAGAAATCAGAAACACCATGTGGTGTTCATCTTCATCCTCACAGCAAAACCAAGTGATTTACATGTTCTGTGCAACAGCAGCACCGTGTGGTGCCTCGCTCAGCAGCTGATTAACTAAGAATCAGTGTTTGATTCAGTTCATATCTCCAGTCTTCTCAAGGAGCGCAACATCAGCAATTTCAATGGCCTTCTCCTACCCTAACCTGTCACAAATCGTCTCGGTTAAACTTGATTCGAATAACTATTTATCCTGGATGTCTCAAATCGTACCTGCCCTGTGAAGCCACGATTTAATGTCCATTGCTGATGGAACATTATCCTGTCTAGTGACGACTCTCCCAGCAACATGTGATGATGCACAGAATGGTGTCAAAGACACTGTCAATCCGGAATTTGTCGAATGGTGCCGCAAGGACCAATTCGTAGTGGACCTAATCAACGGGTCCCTATCCCTTAAAATTCTTCCTGAGACCTATGGCCTGATGAATGCATCTGCAGTTGGGGATAAGCTGTCTCGAAGATTTTCTCCCAAAAATGCATCCACGATTTTGAACTTGAAGAGGAAACTCCAGAATCTGAAATGGGGTTCTCAAAATTGCAGTACCTTTCTCCAATCTGCCAAGCTTCTGAGGGCAGAATTATCTATAGTCAGACAAATCGTTACAGACGACGAACTTATTGATTACATCACCGGAGGTCTATCATAAGTTTTTCAGATGTTTATTTCTCATATATCCTTTGCTCGGCGGCTCACAACTTTAACCATGGAAGATTTCGAAAGCGAGTTACTAACCTATGAATCGCTCAGTGTGTGCCTCCACAGCCGGAACAAGACACCGTCCCTCTCTGGTCGACGAAGGATACCATTGAATATGGCAATCCGTGTGCGCTCTGAGGAACCCTTCGCGGCGGACGAGGGCGTTACCCAGATGGTGGCCGCTCAAATGGGCAATTCCCAGGTCGAGGATGCTTCTCGCAGGGCCGATTTAACCCATCTCTTCCCGGATTCCGACACTACAACGATTTTGGTGGACAGAACTCTTACGGGAGATGCGACAGAGATTTCTCGATAATGAAGACACATATACGAGACGGGCCAAGTAATTTGAGTGCCTCGCCCATAAATGGGCCGAAACTCAATGTTGGGTTCAGCAGCCCAAATCTACAACTGACCGATCCTAATTCTCGGACTGTCGGCTGGCCCAGCTCGGACCCAGCAGGGACTATCCAATAATAATTCCAGTATGGTCAACCCATATGCCTATCAGATATGTGAGGTGGTAGTCACACTACTCTTGACTGCTTTAATCGTATGGATTACACCTTTTAGCATCGACATCCACCTGCAGACCTCATGGCCATGGCAGCTCAGTCAAACGCTTCCTTCGACAATGGATTAGGCACGCTCCTCGTGCTTGGTCTTAGGCACGCTCCTCGTGCTTGGTATGTGAAACTTTTTGCTAGTCTTCTCTCCTATGGCTTCAAGTGTTCGCAGCTGGATATGCCTTTGTTCAATTTTCACCAGTTGGATATACATCTCTATGTACTTGTGTATATTGATGATATTTTAATCAATGGTACTCACCAGGTCACGATAGATAGTCTAGTCAGATATCTGCAGTCTCAGTTCAAGCTTCGTGATATGGGAAAGCTAAGCTACTTTCTCGGGATGTAGGTTACTTGGGATGATACAGGGTTGCACATTTGCTAGAGTAAGTACATCTACGACCTCTTGGATAAACCAAGATGCTTGGCGCCAAGCCGATACCATCACCCTCTTCCATTGACATTCGGACCAAGGACTTATCAGGGGATCCTCTATCTCCCTCAGAGATTACGACTTATCGGAGTATAGTGGGAGCTCTTCAGTATTGCACTCTCACTAGACCAGCGATTGTTTTTCAGGTTAACCAACTTTGTCAATATCTCCAGCATCCTCTTACATGTCACTGGCAAACAGTCAAATGCGTTCTTTGCTATTTCATGGGGTCCATCGGTCTTGTTCTTTTATTTACCAGGTCGGCATATCTTGCTTTGACACTTGAGGCATTTTGCAATGCCGACTGGGCAGGAGATAGGCAAGATCGCAGATCAACGTCTGATTTTGGTGTTTTTCTGGGTCAAAATCTAATATCATGGACAGCAAAGAAGCAGAATGTGGTCGCACGGTCGAGTACCGAAGCCGAGTATCGGGCCCTAGCTCACACTACAGCTGATTTGTAATGGACTCGTATGATGCTTAAAGATCTCACATCGGTCTATCTCATCCACCTCTAATATGGTGTTACAACATGGGAGCCATGTCTCTGGCATCTAATCCAGTCTTTCATGCTCGTACCAAGCATATAGAGGTTGACTATCACTTTGTTCGTGAAAAAGTGCAGAACAAGGATATTCAGCTCAAGTACATCCCTTTTAAAGACCAGGTCGCCGATATTTTCACCAAAGGGCTAGGCACTTCTCATTTCATGGACCTACGCGACAAACTAACTGTTCGTCCACTGCCCGTTAGCTTGAGATGGGGTGTTAAGCATCTCACGGAAAATACTAAGAAGATCACGAAAGATTTGGTCAAACAGCAAGATATGGTATATTAGATAAACATGGTAAACAAATCCTTATTCATATAGGATTCCTGTCAATTCCTGTCTATAAATTGTAACACTATAGAGAACATAAATAATTGTATACAAATCGAGTTCTTCTCAAACCTATGCAACGCTTCCAATATTTCATCAAGCCTTTCATTGCAACGCTTCATATATTTCTTCAACTCTTTCACGTAGACTCTATTTAGGGACAAAGAAGAAGTTTTACCTCAAACTGTAGTCCATCCCGAAGGGATATATATAAGGAGATTATATTGTTGGGCTGGGTCATATTATGAAAATTGGGCTGGCCAGAATTTTATTATTCTTACCGGCCCAATTCCCCTATTTAGGCCCCAAAGGGTTTAAGTGAAAATTATAAATTCTAAAAATTTTCATACCTCACACCACACACCCTATATCTCATTCCATTTTTTCCTTCATGATACTATCTATGTGCATTCCATTGTTCCTTCTTTGACTCTAACTCCGATGGTCCATAGATATTCACCATAATAGTTTACTTTATTTCATTCATCCAGTAACCTGTTATTCCAAAAGGAAAAGTCTATTTGTACTACAACACAACCGAAAATCAAGGAAATTACCACACCAACCCCCTGCAAGTGGTGGTGTGCTAAGTGAGGCCCTGACTTTTCAGTCTTTCTCCATAGTTTCGGTCAAATTTTTCGGTTGCATGTAGTCCCTCTAGCACTTCTCATTCCAAAAATGCCTCGTTCACCCAATAATTGTCTCCGTTGAACTTATTTGGATTCCATATACAGAGTACTAGATTGTCCATGGAAACCAACAAAAGCCTAATCATAATCATCCTCATACCACAAACTCATCACCATTGCCTTACTAATACCACAAAACTCTTCACCACTGCCTTACTAGTATAGTCTTTCTTTGTTTCATGTAAAATAAAGAAATCAATGTTATATGTCGCTGCATCTTGTTCGTTTTCCTCCTCCTTCCCCTTCCTCCTATCCCTCTGCAATTCAGTGTGATTGTCTACATTCCGACACTTCTTTTGTTTTACCTTCCTTCTTCTGCCTCCCTTCTTGTACTTTTCTCATAGTCTTTCTTCTCCATTTTCGTAATCACTTCCACCATACTTTCCTCCCAGCAGGATGTTTAATTCCCAAATCTTTGACCATCTCCATCATTGAGGTAGCTTCATTTCTCAAATGTCTTGTATTTGATGCAATAATACTGCTAGCAGTAATAGAATCCAACAAAAATTCATTAGCTGTCTTGCTGTTGTTTCTTTCGCTTGCTACATGCTCTGTTTCTTTTTGTCAATATGCTCTTGCTTTATCATTTTGGATTTTTTGTTTTGTTTCCTTCTAGTCTTTCTTAGTGCCTCTTTGCTATCTTTCCTGAGGTAATCCATCCCCTTCTGTTTTTCTTATTGACCCAGATTCCTTTTCTTTAGTCAGTAGAGTCTCATGTTTGACAGATTTGTGTTGTTGGCATGGGAATCTCTTGAATCCCTATTATATCTTTGTTATCTTGCCTCTATTTCATCTAATCTTTCTTTCTTTCTTTGTAGTAATTCTTTATTGGTTAATTTGCATTCCTCCAGTAGATTTCTCAACTCATCTTGCCACTTCTTTAGCAGTTCTTCCACCTCTGCATCATGTGAGTGTGTGACCTGCTGTTCCTGGTCGCAATCCACATTCACTATCTCATCTCCAACTTCTGTATTGTTTTGCCTCTCCTTCATTTTCACCTCTTCATGTCCATCTTGTTGCGATTCATCCCCTATCGGCCACCAATCAAGCTGACGTGCTTCCAAAATTTACCTCTTGGATTATTAGCACCAACATCCTCCACTCCTTCCACCGCGTCATCATCCTCCACTCCTTCCACTGCGTCATCATCCTCATCACTCAATACTTCCTCACACTCAATTGGAATTTCTCTATTCTCCTCTAACAATTTATTATTGACCAACCTATGATTGTCCTCGCCGACTCTCAGATTTCTCCAGAACTTGTACCTCTCAGACTGGAGACATACTGCATTTGCTTGTTGTCTCAGTCACTTTTTTCTTCTTCTTATGTCGCTTTGTTATTTCAACCTTCGCCTTCCCACCTTTTTCACCTTCTTTTGACCAGTCTCCTTCTTCATTCTCGAAAAACCCAGAAAATTCATTATCATCCTCAGTATATGAATCACTTTCTTCGTCCTTAATGTTCCATAGCAGATATTGCTTCAAAGTAAACCTCTCCTCTCCGACCTCCATAACTCTAAGTTCATAATCTTTGTTATCAATAACCACCCACATTGAGCCTCAGATTTCCTTGTGCATATAAGTTGGGATCAAGAGTTGTGTTGCCTTAGATACCCTTTTCCAGCGTAACCAACTCAATTTTAATAATCTTGCCTAGTTTTTTTACCAATTGATTCAAATATCTCTCTGTCCAGCATGCAATAGGTATGCCATAGATCTTTACCCATCTTTGTCTAGGGAAAAGCCGTCCATTCAATTATGCCAGAAGCCATTTGCAGCCACCATTCCATATCCACTTTTAGTAACATCTCAAGTTCATCTCCTTCGGTTGCCCACACAAGAACTCTCTGTCCACCCATTGGACTTACCTTCAGACTTTTGTTGGAAATTCTATGCTGGAAGAAAATCCCCCAAGAAAATGAAAATCACGTGACCCACTTAAAATCGAAATACTGAAATTTGTTTTTGCGTTTTTATTGGCAAAATCCGACAAACCCAATTCCACGCAACAAATGGCTTCTCCTTCACTACAAATTCATTAGATCGAGATCAAATTCACGAAGCATGACACTTCTTCCTTGGTCTGTTTGTCGCCGCCGCCGCTGTCGGCACAGACGAGGCATAACAACAACTTGGTGGCTTGAATATTCCACAACTATTCGTTTGATGGGGTGATGGAACAGGATTGCTAGAATCGATCAATCTCAGTTTTGTTTTTGAAAGATGTATTTGGGTATCAGAATTGCTGGAGATTTTGCTCACAACTTCTATACATCCAAACCCATCATGCAAATTTCGAGCATGTGGTCGAAGATTGGGATGTTGGTTGTGCGTTACCACAACCAATCTTGGCCATTTAAATTCCAGACCAAACCCAGCACGTATAGTAGGTCCTCTATTCTTATTCTCTCTTCCAACAAACAAGAAAAATTGCTTAACCACTACATCACCACATACTTTCAAGAGTTATAATCAAGAAGAAGCAATAATTGGCCCTGGTTATTGGAGAGAGGTAGATGAAAGCAATATAAAGAGATACAATATAACCACAGAGAAGATAACCCCAATATTGTCTCTCACGTGTTGCTGATGTGGAGGAGGATTCTTGCGGTTTCTTGTGTTAGATTTTCGTCCGGTAGCATTTTGCTCCCATTGGGTGGTCCAGACCTTCTTCATCCACAGCATGCATTTTGCATAGTTTGTCTTCATGGAGACCCAAGAAGCGATGGTAAGCCACATCCTCACAGCAAACGTAACAAGTAGATGGTCAACAAGCTTAATTATTCTCATCAAACAAGTAAAGATCACCAACAGATTCGATGAGTATGTGGGCAAGAGATGCTGAAAATGCGTACCTTGGCCGGAGGGTTCAGCTAACAAACAGTTAGCATCCACCTCCGTTATATATAAGACAGCAAGATGATTCATTTTGGAATCCGGTTTCCAACCGTAGTTATTTGTTTTATAGTCTCATATTTTGCCACAAGATTTTCTGCCAGTACCTCTGGGAATATGCCTTCTCTGTCATTCAATTCATCCAGCTGTATAATTTTTTCACGGTCACCTTTGTGAAGAAGTTGTGATCACCTTCTTCAAAACTCTTTTCGCAAATTTTCGGAGCAATATATCCTGCCAACCTATTACTATTTTCAGGGTATATTCCAGATTTTCTTTCAGCAGCTCCTTCACTCGATAGAAGAAGGGAAGAGCTCTCCCGTGTGTTTCTATACATTTTGAGGGTCCATTACGCATCTCAACGTGTGACCCTTGGACATATCTAAACATCTAAAATCAAGCTAAAGAAACAAGGAGGGGACTATTTTACAAATCTGGCAAGGGCCAAAAGTTGGTGAAAAGGAGCGTTGCCAAATCGGGTAAAAACTGAGAAATGACACTAGTGACCTTGCAACTGCCATATCTCTCACTTGGCTGGAGGGAATGATCTTAAATTTTACCAAGGGCTAGGTCGCATCTCAGCTACAAGTTTTGTGAAGGAAGGCAAACCTGGATCACCCGCCAAACCGAGATATAATGGAATATGCCCATTTTGGTGCTGAAATTTGTGCAGTGACACATCTATCCAATGCACATTACATATCTTCCAAACAGCTGAAGGGATAAATCTTCCCTTATACCACAACATTCCTAGGTCATTCCTCTTCAAGTTATCTTCAGGAGTTAACGACATTGGAGGCCCAAAAGAGAATGTTCTGGACCCAACAACATACACGAGCATACCTGCAGCTATAAAGACTGGATTGTCCCTCAATAATGTAGCACCTCTGCATATACTCTAAGTGACAGCTGGTATTTGCATAGAGAACTAAACCTAAACCTTAGGGATAGCCTCATTCGATCAGTATGTTGGATGAGAGATAGGGGAGAAGAGACTTGGAGGCGGTCAGAAGCTGTTTGAAGGAGAGGAGCAAGTTCCACACCAGCAACCTTCATTGGCTGCCATTGGGCTACTGTTCTGCTTTTTTCTCGTATGTATTAGCTCATTCTTATAGCATGAGCTAAGTTTTATTAGATTCAAGTCTCAGTTGAGCCAGACTTCACGTTTTAACTCGAATGCTTTTGCCTTAAATATCGTTTGATTCCTTTAGATGTGTATGCTTAGACGGCTCAGTTTATCATGTTTTGATCAAATGTGGTAGGCTATTTGTGTTTATGTTTTGTTGAGGAATCACTTGCATAGATAGGACACCAAGTATGCACACACCTTCGCCCTTGGGGGCGGACCCCTAGCTTTTGGTGTCATATTCAAACAAACGGTTCTGATTGAGATCTTTCCTTCCCTTTCATGTATGGAGGTGAGGTTGTGAAGCCAAAATGCCCCTTGTGATGGGTATACAGGTTGGTAAACCTCGAAAGAGGCCCTGATTTACATGAGTTTGGTGGTCTTTGGGATGAAAAATGCATGATATGCAAGGTATAAGTTAGAGTTGAAGCATGCTAGTTAGGCAATATACTGCATCCTTGGATCACTTCACGAAAGTCTACTTATCTCCTATTTTTATTGCGAATTTGGATTAGTTTACTCACAACAATTGATCCCCATCCCCTTAGTTTTCTAATGAAGTTGGTTTCATTTAATTCTGTTTAGTAGTTTTGGAGAAAAACTCTGTTGAACTTTCTGCTACACTGAACAATTTTGATTTCTTAAAGCATGTCAAGACTTTGCTCTCCGTGGATTATGACCCTTGCTCACAAGCATTGTACTATAATTTGACCGTGTACACTTTGTACGTATCAAGTTTTTGGTGCCGTTGCTGGGGAGCAATTGCCCTAATGCTTATAGTTTTCAATTTTAGTTCAGTGTTTACTGTTTTTGTTCTTTTTCTGTTTTGTTGATATTGCAAGCATCTGACTCACTGTTCTTGCATATTTTAGGTAGTTTATGATACTAGCACCTTTGAGTGGCCATAATTCTATAGAACAAAGGTCAGCCAGAGAACGAAGAGCTGGAAGACGAGCACAAGGAAGAGAAACTGATGCAAGAGAAGCACTAGAAGCAAAAAATATCAGTGAACATTTTGAATTTGAGGAAGAAAATGTTGCTTCTAATTCTATGGAAGACAACGCTACGATCATTCATGATGATGACAAGCCCTTGGATGCCTTTGCCATGCTAGAGGCTATAGCTTTGGCTTCATGCCATCAGGAGACCACAAATAGTTGCCCAGAATTTTGAGCTAAAGCCTTCAACTATCCATTTACTGCAAGCCTACTCAACCTTTGGAGGAACTTATCTGAGTAACCCCTGTGCACACATTGATGCATTTTTGGAGATCTGTGATACTATCAGGATCCATGGGGCTGATCAAGAAGCCATAAGGTTGTGGCTGTTCCCTTTTTCTCTAAAGGATTGGGCAAAGGAGTGGCTCAATAGTTTGCCACCAGATTCCATTACAACTTGGGAAGAGATAAGGACAGCTTTCCTTACTCATTTCTTCCAACCTACAAGGATGTCCAAAATTCTAACAGAGATTCAATCTTTGAAGAAAAGGCTGCAGGAAAGCATATATGAAGTGTGGAAACGCTTCAAAGAATTGCTCAGAAGCTGCCCTAACCACGGTCTTCCCCACTGGATGAAGATTCAACCCCAATATTTTGGATTAGATCATGTCACTCGCAGGGATGTTGATTTTGCTACTAATGGAATATTTATGCAGAAATCATACAATGAAGCCTATGCTCTTTTGGAGACTTTGGCACAAAACTGCAATAAGTGGCCGTTAGAGAGGCTAAATAAGAGGGAAGTGAAGAGTTTAAGCCAAGGAGACACACTTGCAGCAACTATCACTACCTTGACTGCCAAAGTTGAGCGGCTGCTGCCTATTACCAAACCTTAGGACCCTCCAAAAGCCTTTGATGTTCACACCCCTACCTGCGAGAAGTGTGTAGGAGGGAATCATTCAAGAAAATGTTCAGAAACACCTCAGGTTGATCTAGAGCAACTGAATTATGTTCAAAATCTGAGGTGGAGTAACAAAAATTATCAAGGATCTACTGGAGGCTATCAGTACCAAAATTTTCGCAAGCCAGATGTTCCTGGATTGAGTTGGAGTAACCCTCAGGGTGCTCTAAACTCTCATTTGCTGCAAGCCCGTAAACCGCACTATTACCATACCAACAATGCAGTAAGAGGAAATGAAAAAGAATTGGATGGCTGCCTTGACAGCTGTAACTCAGAAGAATGAGGCTATTGTGGCTGATATGCAGAGTTTCAAAGCTGATACACAGGCCACATTGAAGAAGCTGGAGAGTGCCATGGGGCACAATGCTGCACATCTCCAAGAGAGGTAGAAGGGAGCACTGCCAAGTTGCACAGAAAACAACCCCAAGGATAACTGTCATGCCATCATTCAAGGAGTTGAAGAGAAGTCAGAAGAAGAGATGGAGGAAACTAATTCATCTTCTGTGGTGATCTCAAAAGCTGAAGAAAAGCCAATTCAAGCTGAAGTGGTCACATTATTCGGTTAACTGCAGATTATTCAGATGCTCTTAACAAGAGAGCACCTCCAAAGATATTAGATCCAAGGAGTGTCACCATCCCTTGTTCCATAGGAGATTTTAAATTCAATAAGGTATTATGTGATCTAGGCTCTTCTATAAATCTAATTCCCTACTCCCTTATGCAGAAGCTAGGATTAAAAGAACCTGCTCCCACAAATAGCATATTGCAGCTGATAGATAAGTCCCGTAAGAAGCCAAGAGGGTTGATAGAAGATATAATTGTGAAAGTTGACAAACTTTGCTTCTTGGTGGGCTTCATTGTGCTAGACATGGAGGAAGACCCAAAGATTCCACTCATATTAGGAAGGCCTTTCCTCAGAATCACTGGTGCACTGATAAATGTGGAAAAAGGGGAGTTGAGGCTCAAAGATGAAGAGGAGGAGGTGTGCTTTGATGCCTATCCCATGCTGAGAAGGCACTTTGGTGATCCCCGAGACTCACACAGCCCAGCTACACCAGCACATTAGAAGGACAAAAAGAGAAGCCACCAGCTGAGTTAGGATCCATACCTGGTGCACAGGAAGAGTGACTGAGTAGAAAGGAGAAAGGAAAACTGTGTGGACACTTCAAGGAGTAGAATGGTATAGGCACTGCAGAAGGGAAGCTTTTGGGTCTGAAAATCATGGATTCAATGGGGGACAGGCTCCAACACAAGCAGGGTCCATCCACTGACCCAAACAAACAATAATGGTAGTTACCATTCAAAGAAAAGAAAGCCCTCACTCCAGAAGTCAGCAAGCTCAAGGCAGAACAGTCACTTTCTAGGAAGGATGCACATCAGCAGGAAATGAAATCACCTTGGAAGGAGAGATCTTCCACAGCTTCGGACATAAATGAAAGTAGGGAAGCCAATAGCTCCTTAGAGCCAGGATAGGGCAACAAATTTGAGCAAGAAAAGTCTATCTCAAGACTTTAAACTGGGAGCTTCTTGGGAGGCAACCTAAGCATTATCTTTTCATCTCAGCACTTATCTTTTTATTCTAGTTATCTAGTTCCTGTGTTCTGATCTTTTGTTTTCAAGTATGCAGTCAGCAGACCCATGAGCCCAGTTCAAGTGTGGGGTGGAAGATCCTTGAAGAATCAAGCAGCAAAGAAGCCAAAACTGTCAAACAGTGAGCAGCAAATATCAGGTTGTATTTGTTTACTCCCCCCCTCCCGTCCCCC
>JAOYMZ010069736.1:0-12287 GCA_025802335.1 Pinguicula primuliflora | reverse complement strand
TGCACTGCTCATATGTTTTTTGCGGAGTTGTTCAACATCAAAAAACAATTGAATACTTTTATGGAGAGCCAGGACCCATTCTTCAAAGTAATGACAACGAGGATGCATAGAAAATATGTTAAATACTGGGGAGAATTGTCCAACGAGGATGATCAAACTCTTCGTCTAAATAGGTACTTTTTATGCTATTGTCTTACTTTGTGTTCGTTATTAGCACATATTAAATTTTCTTTTTCATATCTTATCAGTTTTTTATTCGTAGCAACAATTCTTGATCCGAGGTGCAAGCTTAAATGGTTTAAGTATTGGTTGCCAAAGATTATGGGGACATAGAGAGTACCCAAGTTATAGCATTGGCCAAAAAATCATTTGAAGATCTATTCTTTGAGTACAATTCATTATACGGGAAGGGTTCTTCGATCGGATCTAAGGGTGCATCGACTTCCACCATAGTGGTGGAGGATCCGTATGCACTAGGGTGGCAAAATGCATTGGATAGTGAACCCGAAGAACAAACTGAGGTGAAGTTGTACTTGTATGTGAAGCCCGAGGCCTTCAAATCCTGTGTTTTAGATTGGTGGAAGCTTAACGAAGTTAGGTATTTTCATTCGATTAAACAATATCTATTTCTTTGTTGTCATTTACTGATTTAATGTTTTTAGAATGATAATTCTTGCCATTCCTCTTATTATTCTGTATTTGGTACCCGATATTGTCTAGGATGGCCAGAGACATTCTTGTCATTCCTATCTCAATAGTGCCGTCAGAGTCTGTATTTAGTACGAGTGGTCGTATTCATAATGCGTACAGATATTCATTGAGCACAGGAATAGTGGAGGGTTTAATTCTTACTCAAAATTGGTTGCGCGATACCGATAAGAGTGGGAAATCTTATAAAAATCAAATCAATTTTTGTTATGATGGGATTGCAAAGCAGGATACCTATGAGCTCGACAAAGGTAAATTTTTTGTTCAGTAAATTTTACTGCCTTTAATAACTCTACATTTTTTGTTCGTTAAATTTCACTAGCTTTAATAACTAACATTAAACATTTACAGAGTTGTGATCGAATCTTAACATTATGCTTGATGGAATCATAATGAGAAACAAAAATATTCAAGAACAAGATCCAGAACATGCTTCCCGTTCCCGAGCTGCTAATTTATAAACTCGTTGTGGGTTCTGTTTTGAAGGACTGTTTTATTATATAGGTTCTGGTTTGAAGGACTGTTTTATAGGCTCATGTTTTGAAGTTTGAACAACTTGAAGGTTCTGTTTTGAAGTTGGAAGGAGTCCTGTGTTTTGCTTTTGTATAAACTTTGCTATTTATGCTATTTTCATGGTTCAGGTTGTGACTTGTGATTGTTAAACTGAAGTTCAGGTTGTGATTATAAACTCGTTGTGATTGTTAAATAGCATCAGGTATTTTCTGGTTCCTGTAATCTATTGCGGGGCAAAGCAGGGGCAGGTTCTTCTTATCGGTTCTTTCTCGGTTCCCTTTCGATTCCTTAACGGTTCGGGGTAAGCACTATTCAGGTTCGGATATCGGTCCCTTATCAGGACTGGTACCGATAAGGGATCATTACCGAACTGAACCGATACCCGCATTTCCGATTTTTTCGAGAATGTGGGTATTCGTGATGGGTTCGATGCTGAATTTTCGATACCGAACCTTAATGGGATGGGAACGGGTATTGCCAATATCCGTCCCGAATACCCGTTTGTCCACTCCTAGTTACTGATATTCTGTACAAAAACAGAACACAAAAAGGCAATGAAGGACTCAACACCTTGTAAAGATAAGGGGTGTATCAAAGCAGCAAGCTGCCACAAAATTCATGAAATCCCCCATTGAGCATCAAAACGAGGCCTGAGATCCAAAAGTTCGGTTCAAAAATGATTCTGGAACAAATTCAGAGAAAAATTGCAGGATATCAGCAACTTGGAGCTAAAAAGCTGAAGCTGATTCTCAAAAATCTGAGCTGGAAGAAAACTGGAGTTGAAAAATAGAAAGAGATGCGCTAGCAGTTGTTCAACCTTATCCCTTGTCCAGAGTTGACAGAAAAACAGTCTACAATTTATTTAAGCCAAATGGAGAGGTAATTACATTTTTTCCAACTTCATCAACGAGATGAGCCTCTTCCTAAACACTAACCCCAACTGACTGAGATGGAGTTGTTGCTTGGCTTGAGATTGCTATAAAAGCTTTTGCATCAGGATTATGGTGAGAGGTTGAAGAGTTTAGTTAGTCCCTAGAGAAGCAAGATCTAGATCTAAAAGGGACACACTCGAGGCTGCTAGTGATGAAAGAACTAGGATGGCAGAATGATGCATCTAGCCCCTAACTGGTTTTGTTAAAACAATTACACCCTCATTTGAGTCTGCCCTTGCAATATAGGAATACAATTGATACACTCCACACACTGTCTTGCTCTGGTTTATACAGTTTTTGCTGGTTTTATTGCTTAAGGACAAACAATGTTTAAGTGAGGGTAGTTTGATAAGCTAAACTCATATCGTGTTTTATATCTCTTTAGCTTATCATTTTCTATCATATTATGCTTCAAACATCTAATTTATACCTAATTTAGTGCAAAATTGAGTTGAAACAGGATTTCAAGAGTAAAATCAGAATTTGGTACATTTCTGCACAAATATCAGCAACTTTGAGCCAAAATGAGTAAAATGCTGGTGCTTATATTTCTGGAAAGAAATCAGGTCATGGTTCGTGATGAATGTGAAGATCTGTAGCATCATTTCAACATGGCTCAGATTTTGAAGCTCAAATTTAGAAACTGGAGTAGGAATTTGCACAATCTGGCGAAGAACTTCTAAAATTTGGATGCACTTCTCCAAAAGTCTAGGCTGCATATTCCAAGTATGGCTGCACATATTCAAAATTATAGTCTAAGGACTTATGCAACATTCACTGGTGTGATATGCAAAGTTGGAGCTAAAGGAATGATGGGACCACAAACATACCAGATTGGAAAATATTAGCAAGAGCCAAAAAGGTATTTTGCCAAAAAGGAAAAAAGAGAGAAATGACTGTTTGCACCCTTCTAATGTGCACAACTTTTAAATGAGATCGAGAGCGAGGCTGTAACGGCACAAATACATAGTCTAAAAGCTTATCTACAAGTTTACTGAAGACTATATAGATCAATAAGGGCGTCCTGGTACATTTTGGAAGACTTGAGCAAATCGAGTACATTGTTGGTGCAGTGACTGATCAACCCTTATATGGTTGCATATATTTCAAGTGGCTACAAGGTTAAATCTTCCCTTTTACCAAAAGGTAGTCCACGAGCTCATATACAATTCATCTTCACATGACACCTGCAGCTGGACTCAGGAGGATCAACTTTGGGACCCATCTGCTGATACATGTCTAACTGAATCTTTAAAGACTGAACAGTCCCAAAATTCATATTCCGCAAACGTCTGAAGGGGCAATGTTGAAATTGCACAAGGACGTAGCCCTAAAGGAGGGAAACAACTCTCATTCACATCATACACACTTTGGAGGCCGCCGGGAGCTCATAAAGACAAAAATACTAGTAACCAGTTCCTATTGCATTCGAGAAGAAGGAGACCATGGATTTAAGCTGCTGCTGCACTTTTATGTTCATTTCAGCTCATGCTTCGAGCATGAGCTAACTCTATAGACTTAGGTCTCCGTTGAGCTTAGCATTTATGCCTTTGATTTAGTTTTTATGCACTTTTGAATCTGTATTTGCTTCGTTTGAAATGAGTTGTGCCGGTTTATCAGTTTAAAAGTTTCGGCCGGAATATTTAGACTCATTTAGGTGATTTGCATTTGCTACTACCAATTGGTTTGTGAATTCTACAAAAGCATAACACCCACTGCTGCCCTTGGAGTATTACTCCTAGCCTGTGGTGCCATATAAAAAGAACATGACCCCTAGATCTTCGGTTGAGTGAAAGCTCAACTAAGTTCACCAATTGGCCGTCCTTGGGGTATTACCCCTAACTTGCCTTTAAGTTGGAGAGACATGATTAGTATCCCTAAGAACAGACTAATTATATAAGGGTTCTTTGATATTAGAACGGGCAAGAAGTGATTCATTGGTATGTAAAGACAGTCACTGGAATTTAAGCAAAGCAAGATAGTGAAGCCCTGAGTTGCCTCTCCATTCTGTGTCATACCTCAATTTTTGGTGCGAATTTGGTTTAAGTGTCTTAACAACAATTAATCTACACTTGCCAAGCTTTTCTTGGAATTTTAGTTTACTCAATTCTGCCCAGTAGTTTGTTAGATATGCACTCCTAAATTTTGGGTTACTTTGATAGCTGCTGAAATTAACTTCGCATGAGATGAGTTCCTCCTGTGGATCTGACCCTTGCTCATTGCATTGTATTATAACTTTACAGTGTACACTTGCATTCAAACACACACATCAAGTTTTTGGCATTGTTGTTGGGGAGGCATTGGCATTACATGCGATTTTATTTTAGTAGACTATATTGTTTTCCTGTTTTTAGTTTGTTCTGTTTTTAAGTTACTGATACTTGTGTGTCTGTGATTGCAGGTGGCCTATGATCAAGGCAACTCTTGTTATTGATCCCGAAGAACAATCACGTCTTAGAGAATTGAGAGAACACAGATTTTTGAGAAGATCACAGGGAATCAATACCTGTTTGCTAGAAAATTCAACAAACTCTGAGAGTTCAACCAGTGAACCAGAAGAAGATCTGTGTGACAGAATGGAGGATTTAAATAGAGAAATGCTACCTCGTGATGATGATCTGCCTATTGAGGCATTTGCTATGCCAACAGCAAGAGTTATGGACCCTCCTATCAGGAGACCAGTGATTAGAGCGCATAATTTTGAGCTGAAACCATCAACAATACAGTTTATGCAGAGTCACTCCATGTTTGGAGGAGCTGAAAGCAGCAATCCTTGCACCCATATTGATGCTTTTTTGGAGATTTGTGATACCATAAAAATAAATGGAGTGGATCAGGAAGCATTGAGGCTGAGATTATTCTCATTCTCCCTCAATGGAAAGGCAAAAGACTGGTTATACAGTCTACCTCCAGATTCTATCCGAAGCTGGGAGAATTTGAGAAAAATCTTCTTGTCTCATTTCTTTCCACCTTCAAGGATTGCTAGAGTGCTCACTGAGATCCATACTTTTAAGCAGAGAAGTCATGAAAATATTTATGAGGTCTGGAGAGATTTAAAGGACTTTTGAGAAGCTTTCTGAACCATAGACTCCAACATTGGAGGCAAATTCAAGCATTCTATTTTGGTTTGGACCATGACATTAGAAGAGATGTTGATTCTGATGCAAATGAGACTTTTGTGCAGAAAACTTACAATCAAGCATTTGAATTGTTGGAGACATTGGCTCAAAACTTCTACAAATGGCTAGTTGACAGATTAGTTGGAAGAGTTGCACCTGTGGATCAAAGTGTGACCCGATTGAAGCTTTTCCATCTCCTGTCAAGGAAATGGGATCTAAGCTCGAACAATTGTTGCCTTGACAGAAAAATCAGGCCCAAGCACAAGTTTATGCAGTGCAGCTGCCAGTATGTGAAATTTGTGGAGGAAACCATCATTCTGGTCAGTGTTATGACACTCCTATGTCAGAAATGGATCAGATGAATTATGTGCAGAATCAGCAGAGATTTGTCAGCAAGGAGGCTACCAAAACTAGAATTTTTGAAGAAAAGATGCACCTGGATTCGTTGAAAGACATAACTCAGAAAAATGTTGAGATGTTAGCTCAATTTATGAAGGAAAGCATGAGTTTTCAAGTTGACACTCAAGCTCAATTCCAAAACCAACAGGCTGCAATCCAGAATACAAACACAACTTTGAAGAAATTGAAAAATGCAGTAGGTCGGATTGCATCTCAACTACAAGAAAGGCACCAAAAAAAGTTGCCTAGCTTCACTGAAAATAATCCAATAGAGAGTTGCCTCTATAGTCATCGCCACGATTCCTGGACGACGAGATAATGCTGGTGGCAGTCGTCTCTTTGGGGAGAATCCCGTCAAGTAGCAGCAAAAGGTTTGGTCATGGCCCCAAAATGACAATTCTCACAAAACTTCTCAGGATCTCGGCTGCAAAGTGATGATGGAGACGGAGCACCATTCAGATCTGACTGCTGTGGTGGAAATGGCGCTGATTTTGAGTGGCGCATGGGTGGCCCGTGGCTGCGCGCAAGCGCGTGACCAAATTGCTGGTCCTCGATGTCCCATTTCTATTGTGTGGCCAATCCGATGCAAAGGGATGAATTTCCACCGTGAGAAGCTATTGTCGGGCCAAGAATGGTATTTTGGGCGGCTTCTCGCCATTAGGCCTGTCAGTCGGTCGGTATTTCTACCGACCGACCCCTTACCGTTACCGACCGACCGACGGTCGGTAAGGGAAAAACGGCACCGCTACCGGTACCGTTCATGGTCGGTAACCGTTACCGTCGGTAACGTTTACCGACGGTCGGTTACCGCGGTAACCGACCATAAATAATTAAAAAAAATTAAAACAAATGTACATACATCCATCTGGCATCCCATAGTTAAATTGTTCAAGAATACATGTCCGAGAGATGCATGTTCAAGAACGTGGATTGCGACAAGTGATTTCATTACGCGATCAGGATCTGTGATAATATTGAGTCAGCTACAGCCTACAGGCAATAAATGAGAATCGAAACAAAAAAAATCACCCACAATAACACACGCCGTACATACCTGAGTATGAGGACTAACACAAGTTTACATAGAAAAAATAATCCAAATTTGAGGAACTAGATAGTAAAAAATTTGACCTTGACGTGAAAACCTATAACATAAGAAATTAAAATTCAACCCCAAGAATTCCAAATAATAAATGAACTAAATAACTAATTAAGAACAGACCAAAAAGCTTCATTAATTTGCATTTTTCAACTCAACAAGCGAACCTCAATTTTTCTCAGTAAACAATAAGCAAAAAATATACTAAAACCCCAATCAAAATTAAGAGGTGATACTTTACCTGCAAGAGAGCATGCCGATTGTTGAACGGAGGAGATACACCGCCGGCAGTCAAAAAAACCTAAAGCAGTCGGGACGAAAGCGACGGAGAAACAGACTCGATTGAGGTCGGGTGAAGTGAGGTTTCGAAATGTGAAGACTGAAGTAAATAGTGAAATAGAATTATTAGAAATTTATTTAACAATGTGATTTGTTAAAAAAAAGTATATTTTATTTTTTTTTTGGAAAGTATATTTTATATTATAAAATGTTTAATATATGTAATATAATAATAATAAATGTATTTAAAAAAAATCGGTATTACCGTCGGTTACCGACGGTAATACCGTTACCGTACCGACCAAATGGTCGGTACAAGAGAGGGTCTTACCGTTACCGTAACCGCCAAGTGGTCGGTAACCGATTTTGCGGTATACCGACCGGTCGGTATACCGATTACCGGCGGTATACCGTTACCATTTGACACCCCTACTCGCCATATTGTAGCATAAGCTACATCAACTGAGAGCAATGGAGGCATTTTCAGAATATCCCGGGCGATGATGTCATACTCCTTGTTGAGTCTGGACAGAAATGTGAATAGTCTATATTCATCTTGTAGAGTATTGAATTTGTTGATGTCTTCTTCATATACCATCGGGTTTGGACGTCGTTTGTCGATTTCCATCCAAATACTTTTGCTGAGACTGTGATAATGTTCAATAGAGGTTTGTCCCTGTTGTAACCTGTCACCTATGATGATGAGGTCAAAGATTTGGAGAGAATCATCACTAGTCTGAAAAGTAAATGCCAAGTTTTCCCATAGTGCTTTGGTGTCCGGTAGTATGCATATTTTAATTTTATAGAAGGATCAATAGAATTGACCATGAGCCCAAAAATCTGCAAATCCCTTGTCGTCCATGCGGCATATCCTGGATCGTTCTCGGAGCGTGCTGTAGTCTATCCGGTTAGATATTCAATACGCCCGCGTCCTCCGACTGCTATTTCTACCACTCTTGCCCACAGAACATAATTGTTGTTGTCAATTTGTACATCAATTGTGCTTGGTGTACTACTTTCAGAAGATATTTTCTCAGCTTGTTTTTCTAGAATTTTGGAGAGTTAGTTTGAAAGAATTGTGGCAGCCTCCATGAGAGCACTGGAATGAGATTTTTGTCCGCCATAGATGGCGATGATAGGTGACTCTAGAATTTTATGACGCAGGTCAAACCTGCTCTAATACTATGTTGAAATATAGACACTAGATTTGTATATAGTAAGAAGGGAAGATTACAAATTGGGGGAATGAGAGAGCTAGTCAGGGAGGAAGCTAGAACAGGGAGAAGGGGTAGAAGAAGAGGACTTAGGACACACTCTAAATCCTGACAGGGCATTCTAGAAGTCTCAATAGAGGAGTGGTTCATCAGTCAGTGGGAGTTAAGTCTAAGAAGTGGAGGGAACACATGGTTTTGAGAAGAAAAATGAGCAGGAGACCTCCCTTTGTCTATAGAATTCCCTAAATTGTATTCAAAATCAAATCAAAAAGGGAAATACATCTCTGAGATGGGGAACTGGAGAGAGGGAAGATGGGGTTGGAGTTATCAGTGGAAGAGAGATTTAAATCAAGTGGAAGGAACATGTCTAGAGGAGTTAGGATCTTTACTAACCACTGTTGTTATGCAGGAAAACAAATCAGAAAAATGGGAGACAAAATACAGCAAACACAAAGGCTACACAACTCAATCAGGATACAATAAGCAGATGTTAGATCATGCGAATCCATGGATAGATGCAACAGCAAAATCACTACAGCAAGTATGGAACAAATACATACCGACAAAAGTCAAAATATTCATGTGGAGACTACTACAACAAAGACTGCCTACAAAGCAAAACCTAAAGGAAAGAAAAATTATCATAGAAATGGATATTCCATGCACCTTATGCAAGCTGGATATTGACGACGAAGAGCACATTTTCAAGACATGCAATTTCACAGCAAGCGCATGGAAAGAGCTTTCAAAGTGGTTGAATATACCTATCACTGCTGAAGCTCCATCAGTCGAACAATTTCAATAGATTAAGCCACCGGAGATATGTAGGAGCAGATGGTGGCTGATCTGGGAAGCAATGATGTGGGGCGTCTGGACCTGTAGGAACAGAAGTCATTTTGAAGGCAAGGATCAAAATCAGGAAACACTAGTTCACAACATAAAATTACACATGTGAACTGGCTACATGCAAAGGCAAAACAAGATTACCAACAAATTCACCTACCAGACTGGACGAAAGATCCACGCCAGATGCTCAGCAGTAAAGAAAACCTGACAAGAGTGATCAATGATGAAGGAGGCTAGCAAGAAGAGACATTATCGCAGAGAGGAGGAATCGAAAGGACAAATCAACTACATACTACTTGTAAATGCAGGAAGAGAAAAATCAATGTCTCTCGATTCTCCAAACGTTGAGTCAGCGGAAAAGACAGAACACCGGAGGAGAAAATTGTACTCCGAGGTGATTTCAAAATCAGAAGAGCAACCGATTGCATGCGGGAACGAGCTCTACAGCGGTGTCAACCCTCAATCGGACATATTCTACACAAGCAATCGTGCAAAAAGGAAGATTTTGCATCTATGCTGCAAATATCGGACAATGGAGTATCACTAACTCAATGAAAATCAATATTTTGGAATCAGAAAGACAATCGGATCCATCGAAGCCCGTATGTAAAGTATTTTGATTTGAACAGGCCAAGAGAGCGAGAATGGGCAAAAGGCACACTTGTAATTAAAACTTTTTTTTCGGCCCAAAGTTAATAAAATTATATTGCTTACACACAAAAAAAATTGTATACGAAATAAGAGAAGAAAAGCATAAGCATAAGCATTTTTTTCCTTCACAGTTCTTCCTCGTGACAACCCATATATATGGACTCTCATAATGAAAGAGTAGCACGGCCATAAATGAAAGTCATAAATGAAAGAAGACAAATCCCTTAAATGGAGAGATATATTTTGACTTGTCCTTTCTCTCGCGAGATTGTTGAGATAAAGGATAAGATAGCAATCGACTTATCTTGCAACATTTATTAACAATCACTTTCCATGCTAAGGTAAATACATCAATGTAAGCACTCTGCCTGTTCATGGAGATTGTGGCTGAGCTAACCCCGACATCTACCTAAAGATCCTTATCATGTGTGAAACAGCTCTCTCGCGTGGTGGAAAAACGGTCCTGTTAAATGCCAACTCCTCGGGTTGCTACTAGTAAATTATGCTGTGTTTAGCGTCGTCTTATAAATCACCTTATCAGTCAATTCTGCCTTATAAGTTAATTTGACAAAATAAGTCTGTTACGTAAATGTCTACCTTCTGCCTTATAAGGTGACTGATTTGAAAAGACATTTTTCACCCTTATTACAAAATAAAGTAACTTATAAGTCTTTCATTCCAATTTACAACAAATTTAATGTTAGGATAAATTTAATGGAAAGTATATATACAACAAATTAAAATTTAATGTTCGGAAAAATTAAAATTTTTAGAACATGTAATTCAAAACTTGTTGTGTTTGACAATGAAATGCAGATTAATTGATAAGTTTGTTCATTTTTTACTATTTGAATCAGAAACGTGCTATACGACACGACAGGTAATAGAGCACGATACGCACGCCTGTGTGTCGTGCTCTAGGTTTCACATGTGTCAGTGTGAGACCCACCACATTGACATTGTGTGTTGTCGTGCATGGCGTGCGACTCTTTTGTCATGCTGTATGGCGCGATTCTTTGAGTCATCTTTGGTAAATGTAGATTAAACATTGATTTTTAAATTTTAGGGTCTAAGAGAAGTAAAAATCTACCGAATAAATAGACGATAATAATTAAAATTCGGTACATAACTCATTTATTCGTCCTCTTATATATAGTCGAGGTTAATCTTAGGAGAAAGGAGTACATTAAAATTTAGACATGTTTTTTTTTAGTCAAGCGTATATTACATTTATTTAGACATGTTTTTAGTTTTAACATTTTATTGTGTTAAAATTTGGAGACCTTCTCGATCCTTCTACGGAGTTTGTCGGATACCACTTAAATAGCGTTCGCAGCCCCCTCAGTTTTCTTGGTCTCCAATCATCCATCCTATCCTCTGGTTGTAACGTCTGAATTGTGAATTTCATTGTGCGTTTGTATTCAAGATGGCGACGAAGAAGAGCGTTGGATCACTCAATCAATCCGATCTCAAGGGAAAGAGAGTGTTCGTCAGAGTGGATCTGAATGTGCCCTTGGATGATAACTTCAATATCACCGATGATACGAGAATTAGGGCCGCTGTTCCAACTATCAAATACTTGATCGACAATGGATCGAAAGTCATCCTATCCAGTCACCTCGTATGAATTCTAAGTTTTGTTGTTTTGTTTTGATGGAATCGAATGAAATGGAATTAGTCCACGATTTTTATGGGTTGTTCTAGTTACAGTTCTGAAAAAAAAGTTACAGTTCCGAAGTTGGGGCTTGGTTGATTTTTTGTATGATGATTCATAATTGAATGCATGTGGGGCAATTTGTTATCTTTCGCTCGATAACTTGGTTTCCGATTGTTGTGCGATTTTATTCTAAAAATGAATTCTTAATTGTCCAGATCCGCTTTTGATTTGGGCTATAATGAGTTTGAAACGATTGAAGGGAGGTTTCCCTGGCTTGTTTCATTCATATAATAGCCATTGCTAGCCGTGTAATATTCATTGTGTTATATTGTTATATGTGCTGGTCGGTATGGAAGTTACTATGGCATCCTTACATTGCTGAATTTGTTTTACTGCAATAAATATTCAGTTTATTTACTTGTAAGTTTAATTTTACAGTTCGAAAGTCCATAACTGTGTGCGCTTAAAGTTCTTCTTTTGATGTTGTGTTGTCTCAGGGCCGTCCGAAAGGTGTCACACCAAAGTATAGTCTGAAGCCTCTTGTTGGTAGACTCTCTGATCTTCTTGGGGTTGAGGTATGTCTAACAAGGAACTGCTTTTATGACAGATTTACTTTTAACTTGCCTAACTTTCAAACTAATATTAGGTCAAGATGGCCAACGATTGTATTGGTGAAGAGGTTGAGAAGGAGGTGGCTACCTTGCCTGAGGGCGGAGTCCTCCTCCTTGAGAATGTCAGATTCTACAAAGAAGAGGAAAAGAATGATCCTGAGTTTGCCAAAAAACTCGCATCACTTGCGGACTTGTATGTCAATGATGCCTTTGGAACTGCACATAGAGCTCATGCTTCCACTGAGGGGGTTGCCAAATA
>JAOYMZ010069735.1:11307-28099 GCA_025802335.1 Pinguicula primuliflora | reverse complement strand
ATCAGCATGTCGCGAGGTTCGATTTGAGATGTGATTTGATATGATTTCGACACCGTTTCAACGATAGTAATTTCACATACCGATAATTTTACACATCGATAATTTTACACACAAGTGGCTTCAGCCACGAGCAGTAACTAGTATATATAAAAATCCAATAAATGACACGCAAAACAAGAAAACTTCTTTCCTACTATTTTCCCTTTCACCGTGTCTTCTTCTTTATTTCACCCTTCTTCCCCTCTCTAACTTCAATGAAATTCCAGCCTTCGTCTCCATTTTTTTTAAAAAAAATTTTGGTTTTTTTAGGGGTGGCACGCGCCCCCCTCAAGCCTACATGCATCTACATGGCTTCGCCCCTGATTTGCAGTATGACTTAGTTACTAAAGGTGCTATAAATAATTCATATTTGCAGTAGTTGAGTTCTGCAATTTTTTTTTAAAAAAAAAAGTTCTGCAATTTTGGTCTATGAAAGATGTAGTTTTATTGTGGACTATTTGTAGACTGGTCTGAGCTATATTCAGATTTGTAGAAACTTAAATATGGAAGAATGAAGTTGGAGGAAAATGGTAGAGTAACAACAAGAGTTTAAGAATTTTAATGACAATATTAATTTTCATTGTATGTGTGAAATAAGCTCGGTATCCTGTTGATTGTACAAGCATGACTAATTATCACTTACCAATACACAATAGAATCCTGATAATAGATAGCACACACCTAATAAATTCCTCCTTGTGACCTCGAGAAATGGTAGATTATTTACCACAGGTTCTATCATTTGAGCTGCTAAGGGTTGAAATTTGCAATTGTACTCATATCTGTGCTTTTATTATCGAGTCCAAAATCTACATTCTGCATTACAAGTTCGCATGTCACTGGTAGAAAGTATTTTTGTACATAATGAGTGCGGGATTCCCGGATGGGTGATTTTGTACATAATATTTTATGGGAAATATACGCTTACCTATAAAAAAAAGAAAGTATTTTTGTCTTGCTTAAAAGTGAATCATTAAGACATTTATTTTAAGTCGGTTAAAAAAAATATATTTTAAGTCGGTTAATCCTCTTTCCAAAAACCTTTCGTTGCACACGCACACAACCGAAGCATTCATGTAACATTTAAGTTTAAACGTATGTCCCTTCTAGCTTATACATTATTTTAGCATATTAGTGGTTCACATGATTCATGCTTTCCATAAGTTTCTTGTTTGCACGAGGGTGGCTGACATGATTAATTAATATTGTAAAGGAAGGTTGTATGTATCCATACAGAATTATTATGGTGAAATTATTGGTGATACTGACGCTTAAGAAATTTGATGACATAGTTTCGTCACCACCTACTTACTGAAGAATATGCGCAGACGGTTTAAGTCTTCATTGGCCCTCATGATGTGTTTTGACGTTGTCCTTGGAGTCATATTCTTCAATAGTGGAACTAATGGTGAACGCACATGAAATGCTCTTACTGTCAGAATCATCTGAGTGTATTGGGTTTACAGATGCCGAAATGCACGAGAGGACTGTGATTTCTTACAAAATATTGTTTGCTCAAAGCTGGGTTTTTTTAGTTTGGGACAAATGTGTTAATTGGCATGGGCTGATTTTGAAATTTGGAGTGAAGAATTTTTTTCAAGTTGCTGTTGCAAGCCTTGGCGTGGTAATGAACATGCTAATGAAGCATTGCAGCTCATGCATGCGATGAAGGAGAATGATTGTTTGAGCAACTATGCCACATGCGACAGCGTGTGGGGGAAGGGTTGGTCCGCCGTGATGGTGGCTATTGGAAATATCATATCTTTCATTAATTACTAATATTTTGATACTGGTTATGTAGTAAGCATATTGAGTTGTTATACTCATAGTCCGAGCATTGATAATTGGAAGGCTCTTCATCATTTAGTCAGTTTATGGAGCTGGAATAGATTGTTCGTTCCGATATGAAATTTGAACTTATGTTAGCTGGACAAGAGGTAAGTGGTGGAGAGACTTGCTGATCCACCTGCCGATGTGGGGGAGAAGGCTGCCCCAATGTATGCTTATTGTGTTAAGGAGTAGATAAGGAAAGGATTATATCAAATCCTTTTCTAAATCTTGTGATCCCTATAATTTAGGGATAACACCCCAATTATCTCAAATCATGGGATATTGGAAATGGAAGTTACGGAAGATTGTAAAACTGTCTATATATTGTACTCAAACACTAGAAACAAACACAATGAAAAACGAGAAATTTTTTCTCAACATCTTTCTCCATGTTTTCCGCTTATAATGGTATCGGAGCAGGAATCTTTCCTGTTATCGTCATCTACCTCAGCCTTTTCATTCAGTTTTCCGGCAAATCATAGCAGCCATGACAAAAGAGCTGACTATGGCTGAACAGTTTGCTAAGTTTCTGCCAACGCAGAATGTCTCTTCATCTCCATTGGAGTCAGAGAACCACCATGGTGCCGTGGTGGATAACAAGCTTGATAACCACAACTATACGTTGTGGGCAAGCCTCATGGAAAGGACCATCAGCGGTAGAGGACGACTCGATTATATAATCGGTCGAATCACAGCACCGGTTGAATCTGATGTGGGGTTTTCTACATGGAAACAGAAGGACTCTCAAGTTTTTGAGTGGCTTACCAGATCAATGGACAGACCACTCGTACAAAAATTTGCTCATTATTCTTCCGCATATGAATTATGGAAAGTATTGAAGAAAACTTTTACCTCTGGTGAAGACAGTTTACACATGTTTGATCTGGTCACAAAGGCCGATCAATTGTCTCAGCGGCAGAAAATTATTGAAGATTACTATGGTTTGTGCAGTGCTTTGTGGCAAGAGATCGACAGGCGTCGTCCTAATCCTATGGAGACAGTGAATGATATTGAGAAATTTAACAGGATTCAAGAAGAACATCGTTTGTTCAAGTTCCTGGTAGGACTCAACAATGAATTTGAAGCCATAATCTGGGATATTCTGAAAGAAATTCCCTTACCCTTAGTAGACGTCGCATACGTGATAGTTCGATGGGAGGCCGCCCGAAAGCAAATTCTACACTCCACGACGGCCGCCAACGCGTCAAACCCATCATCAGGTGTTGGGGTGGGGCTCTCGGTTCAAAACAATACAACACAAAAACAACAGTCAGGACCTGGAACGTCAAATTTTTGACAGTCGTGGCGGTCAGAAGGCCGGTTTACTGCGAATTCATCATACTGCCGTTCTAACGTAAGGTGCAACTACTGTCAGATTCTAGGGCACACACGTACCGAATGTTATAAACTGAAGCAGGAAATGGGACGTCACCAAGGATCAGCCGCCGTGGTCGAGAGCCATCCAGACGCTGTGTAAAATGCCGGCGACATCTCAATTGTGAATCTCCGATTGGCGACATCATGTGGAGAAGGCTCTGCACATACATGGCGTTCGACCCGTCAAGTAGTACAGAATAATCCAGCCAATCGTGGACCACGTAAAGCATCGTGTCATTTAAAGACGCCTTTACCAGTTTGCCCCTCTTTTTTTTCTGGCGCACGTTATTTTTCCAAGGGTTCATTTGGTAAAATCGCATGTGATGAATTATATGATTTATCTGCTGAAATTGGGCCTAAAATTCGTTCTGGGCCGACTGATTTATCTGTCTCTCAGCCCTGTGTGATTAAAACGAAGGTTTGGTCACTGAATACTCCTGAAATTGGGTCAGTATGTGGAAGAATAAATATTGTAAAGGAAGCAAATAAGGGAAAAACCGTCGAGTGAATTTTTTACTGCGGTGCTACTGATACTATGACACATGCCATCTGTGATATTATCTCTATGCAAGAATCGAAGGAAAAGGTATTTCAAACCGCGAATGGAGAATTTGCTCATGTTAAAGGAGCGGGTGTCGTTGAGATTTTGCCTTCCATACGTTTATCACATTGTTTATATATTCCCTCCCTATCATATAAACTGCTTTCAATAAGCCATGTCTCGAAAGAGCTTAACTGTGTTGCAATGATGTATCATACCTTTTGTATTTTACCGAATATCCATTCGAAGAGGATAATTGGGCGTGGCACTGAGAGGAATGGTCTATACTATATCGACGAAGTAGATTCGGCGGGAAGGACACTCTTGACTCAATGATCAACAGACTCTAAAAGTTGGTTGTGGCACCGACGTCTTGGTCGCCCTTCCACAAGTACCTTCGCCGGTTATTTCCTCAAATTCCTAATACTCCTTTAAACTGTGAAACTTGCATTTTAGCCAAAAGTCATAGACATCCGTATTTACCTTCAAACACTTGGGTTCCAAAAATATTTTCTTTAGTTCATTCTGATGTATGGGGTCCTGCCCCGTTTGTTGGTGGACAAGAATTTCGTAATTTTGTCCTATTGATTGACGATTGTTCTTGCATGACTTGGATTTATTGTCTCCGTAATAAATTTGAAGTTTTTGATAGATTCACCCATTTTTATCGAATGATACACACTCAATTTGGGAAAAAAAATTCAAATTCTTCGTTCGGATAATGGGGGAGTTTTTGAACCAACATATGTAAAATTTTTGCTCTGAGAATGGAATGTTACATCAAACTACATGCACTTATAGTCCGCAACAAAATGGTGTAGCAGAGCAAAAGAATTATATTTTACTTGAGATTACCTGAGATCTGATGCTAGAGTCTCGCGTCCCATCTAGTTTTTGGCCTGAAGCTGTATCCACGGCCACATATCTTGCAAATCGTCCCCCCACTCAGGTACTAAACTTTTGAACCCCAATACAGACACTATATGAAAAATCTCATGTCCCTCCACCCTTATCCCTAACCCCTAGAATTTTTGTGTGTTCTGTCTATGTTCATGTACCTAACGTAAATCGATCTAAATTTGATCCATGTACTGAGAAATACGTCTTTGTTGGGTATGGGAAATCTTAGAAGGCGTATAGATATTATAACCCTCTTACGCATCATATGTTTGTTACCATGGATTGCTATTTTGTTGACACTGAGTATTTCTATCATACACCTGGGCAATCAAGGAGTCAGGGGGAGCAGAGTACTGAGGACGTCCTTGATTGGCTCACTAGTCCATCCATCAGCAGGTCACCACAGTCCACGACTGCACCTCACGAGCAATCGCCACCTACCATTCTAGTTCCACTTCTATCCACATCATCTCACACGCACAAGTCCTACCAGAGCCGGTGCTTGAGTTGAGTATACTGCCTCCGGCCCATGATGTTAACATAGTACTGCCAGACCCAGCAGAGCAACCTCAAGCACTTTCTTCGGCAGAGATTCCGGTAAGTACACCCTCATCTGAGTTACTTCATTCTGTGGATATTGTTGAGATTGACCGTGATGCAGGACTTATGAGCCTGATTATTCCCAAGTATTTACTACATGCACGTACTGATAGGGTTGCTACCAGAAAAAAATTCACTCCAGAACATGATTCTAAGACACAGAGACACCCTATTGCTGATGTCGTGAGAGGGAGCATGTCTGACACTGCTCGAGCATTTGCTACTACTGTATACAGTGAGGAGACTCCTCACAATGTAATTGAAGCTATGGAAAGTCCTGAATGGCGATGTGCAATGGAAGCTGAGATGGATGCTTTGAAGAAGAATATGACTTGGGAAAAGTGTGAGTTGCCTCCAGGGAAGAAAACTGTTGGGTGCCGATGGGTTTACACTATTAAGAGGAAGGCCAATGGTATAGTCGAAAGGTTCAAAGCAAGACTTGTTTCAAAAGGATACACCCAGACCAATGGGGTGGATTATTCTGAGACCATCTCTCCAGTTGCAAAAATTGATTCTGTGCGAGTCTTATTCTATATAGCGGCAAACCTAGATTGGAAACTTTACCAGTTTGATGTAAAAAATACTTTCTTTCATGGAGATTTGGAAGAAGTGTATATGGAGAAACCACCCAATTTTGCGAGTGACTTCGGACCTCGAGAAGTATGTTGTCTTAAAAAGGCTTTGTATGGCCTCAAGCTGTCACCTATAGCTTGGTTTGGGAGGTTCAGAGTGGCTATGAAGAAGTACGGGTACAAGCAGAGTAACTCTGATCATACATTATTCTTGAAGCACCGGAGTCAAGGTATTACATGTCTCATCATCTATGTGGATGACATGTTCATTACTGGCGATGATACTGCTGAGATTGAAGAACTAAGGAAGAACTTATTACAGGAATTTGAGATGAAGGATCTAGGAATGTTGAAATATTTCCTAGGTATTGAAGTTTTAAGATCGAAGTCAGGTATCTATATCTCTCAAAGAAGTATGTCCTTGATCTTCTTGCTGAGACCAGACTACTCGAGTGTAAACCCGCAGATACTCTCATGATGCGAAATCACAATTTGAAGATGGTAGAGGGTGCTGAACCAGCAGATAGAGGGAGATACCAATATTTAGTTGGGAAGCTTATATATTTGGCACATGCACGTCCAGACATTGCCTATGCAGTCAGAGTTGTGAGTCAGTTTATGCAGACAACAGCATAATTATCTGATATAACTGCTTTATTAGTCCTGAATAATTCAAAAGTAAAGTATGTTATTTAGGAACTGTCGCAAGTATTTCGTTAAGTTATGACTATTTGCATTTTGGCAGGCACAACAAAAGCAAAAAGAGGAGCTGGAAACTAAGGAGGAGCATTTACTGTGCAGAAATCCCCTGTTAAACAAGCCAACTTCATTCAGTGTCAAGCGAAGGTAATATGAATCGTTAATCCTATTTTTTTAAGAAATATGTATGTTATGATTAACGTATGTGTGAATTTTTTGTATTCAGGTGGGATGATGACGTGGTTTTCAAGAACCAGGCTCGTGGAGAAACAAAACTGGCTAAGCGCTTCATTAATGACACAATCAGAAATGATTTCCATAGAAAATTTCTCCAAAAGTACATTTTTTGGGTAAGTAAGTAGTTTTATTGATATTTCTGTGTATATTTACATATGTACAAGCCAACACCTCCCACCACTTTCAAATACAACTCATAGGGCTTCTATACCACTCACCATATCCCACATGAAGGCCCAAATGTCCTTTGGCCCAAAGAAGAGCCCAGCATTTGACTTTAACCCGATCTGCTAACATTCCAGAATCCGGACTCGTTTGGTGGAAAATTGCTTCATTCCTTCCGTGCCAGATTACCCAGGACGTCATCTGCCAAATTGCTGGCCAAATTCGTCTGAGCGGAAGAGGAAGATGCATCTGGAAATGTAAGTTGATGAGTTCCTCAAAGCTTGTCATTGTTATCTGCGGTAACCCCAACAAGTCCATAATCAACGCCCAAATTTTCCGACTTTCAGGGCAATTGAGGAAGAGATGCGTAGATGATTCATGTTCTACTTGGCAGAGCGGACACTGAATTGCCAGAGAATTAGCTCCTCTCCTTATCAAATTGTCAATGGTAGGTAACCTGTCGTAGAGCAGCTTCTAGGAGAATGAAGAGATCTTAGCAAGTAGAGTCGTATGCCAAGCATTCTTCGGTAGTATATTCAGTCCATTCTCCTCCCACTCAGTTCTCATTGTTAGCGCATAGAGATCTGCTGTTGGGTATTTCTGAATTGTAAAGTTTTTCCAGATCCATTCATCTTCATTGTTCAGTGGTGCAGGGGCACTATCTAGAAGGGTCAGCAGCGCAGCCAGATCCTGCAACTCGCTACTGTCTAGCTCACGGTGCCATAGCCAGGTCCAGGACCATTCAGAGCCATCCCATCTTCCTTTGTGAGTAATCAATGCCAGTTTATCTACTGCATTTGCATATAGACTTGGAAACAGTTCAGCAAGGGGATTGTCGTGTATCCAGCTATCATTCCAGAATTAGTTACTTGGCCATTGCCCAATTTGTTTTTCAGTTGCATCTTGAACCAGTCAGCTTGTAGAACATGTTTGTTCAAGTCCCTCCACCATATAGATGCATTTACAAGATTAGGATTACTGCCCGGAGTCATTCTTCCATAGAGGGATCTTAGCACTTGCAGCCAGACTCCTGTATCATCTTTCATCATCCTGAAACCCCACTTACCTAGCAAGGGTAAGTTGAAATGTTTAAGAGATTTGACTCCTAGACCACCCCTATTTTTCGGGTAACAAACCACCTTCCATTTGATCCACTTAATCTTCCAAGGGCCATTAGTGATGAGCCTATTTCATATGCATTTTATAAGCTCATTTCACATGCTTTTTCATTGATTTATTTACCTAAACACCTCTTTTTGCACCTCATTTTGTGCTTAATTTTATCAATGCATGATCAAAGCTCAAATTCAGTAGCTTGTGTGAATCAGAGGCTAAAACATGGGATTCCTACACAAATTCAGATGAATCTGTACATTTCAAGTTCAGCTCAAATCCTAGGCTTTAGACAATGTGCAACAAGGTTGATCCTGAGCTAAATTCGAAGTTCTGATCATCAGGGATCACCAGGAAGCAACCACAGCTCAATGGAATCAAGCCACAAGCAGCCTAGATCCAAACCAGTGTCCAGAAACCTGCTGAAATGAAGCTATGAAGAAAAATCAGAAACTGGTTGCAAAGGAGCTGAACCGGACCAAGAGGAATTCTAAGGGTACATTTCAAGGGTCCAAATGACTTAGAGCCGTGTGATATATACTCTTGTATATATTCATACATTCAAACAAGTCAACAAGACAAGAGGGGACCATTGATCAAAGAGGAAAGGGACAAAAGGTTCCAAAAGCTTGTCTTACCAAATCTGGTAAAGAATGAGGAATGACTGCAGTGACCTTTCTCTATGCATATCTCTTACCTGGCTTGGAGGATAAATCTGAAACTTCACCAAGAGCTAGGTCAAGAAGTGAGCTACAAATATTATGAAGGAGTCATAACCATAACCAGCCGCCACAAGAAGATATAACAGAATATCCGGATTCTGTCAGCTGGTTTCCAGTCAATTACACCTCTGTCCCTATTTTGATGCATATCTCCTAAACGGCTGCGAGGTTAAATCTGAGATTTTGCCAAAATCAACCTCAGCCGTCCCCCTTCAAGTTATATTCAGAGTGTTATTGTATTTGAGCCCTCCAAGAGAACATTCTAGATGCAATATCAACAAAGAGTGCACCTAAGCAGTTAGAAGACACTACTACCCCTCAATAATTCTGTTGCTCAGCACATATCCGAGGGACCTGGGTGTAAACTCACACTTTCCAGGGCTTACAAATTGGATAAGCTTCACTTTGAAGCAGAGAGCCGATTTTTATCAGAAGGGAGGCGATACCAGAAAAATCATCTTCATCAAAGAAGAACCAAGAAGGCCTTGCAGACTTGAAGCTGAAGCTGCTGTTTCCTTGCATTATGGGTTGTATTTCTATTTGCTTTTCATTTGTATTAGCTCGTGCCTCGAGCATGAGCTAAGCTCATTAGATTCAAGACTCAATTGAGCCTAGCTACATGTTTTGATTCGAATATTCAGTTCTAAGTATCAGTTCACTCCATTTCAGTTTATGAATGTGTTATGTTATTTAGTTTATGAGATATTGATCACATTTCATGAACTTGTTCATAGCTCCTGTATTTAGCGTAATGCATTTACATGAGTAGGATGCCTAGCACACCCACACCTTCGCCCTTAGGGGATGACCCCTAGCTTTAGGTGTCATATTCAAACAAACTGTTCCATAGAGCTTTCTTTTCCTTACATTGGATGGAGATGAGGCTGTGCAGCCAAAATGTCTCACATGCTAGGAATACTAGTCAGTGAGACTCAAAAGGGATCTGACTATATAGGAGTTTGGTGGTGAAATGAATGGAAAAAGACTGATAGATAAGACTAGATACAGGATTGATGCATGTTAGCTTAGGCAATATTACTGCAGCTTTGAATCAGTTAACTTCACTGAATTTTCTCGACTATTTTCTTTGCAATTTTGAACAAACTGTCTTCTGAAAAATTAAACCTCATCACCTTAGGTTTCCAAATCATTTTATTTTATGCAAATCTGATTTTTCATCCAAAAGAGATGCACCTCTGAAGTCACTGATGTCATGACTGAAACTAGTTTTCCGAAACATGTTTACCTTGCTCCCCGTGATTTCTGACCCTTGGTCATGCATTGTATTATAACTTGACCGTGTACACTTTGCACGACCCATCAACAGTCAAAATATGCAAGTCTCAAAATCTCAGAACAGGTTATGTATTTCACATGCAAGACGAGGAATCTCACATATACTGTATCACAGAACACACGTAAATCAACAAGGCGTTGAAAAATAAATTTCAACCCAAAGTTTCAGATATCAACAGAGCAGTGTTCAGATATACTAAATACATATCAATACCTGCACACAAATCATGAAATTAGTCTCCACAGTCCAATAAATTGTTGAACTAAGATAAAGAGACAAGTAACCGAAGTATCTCAACCGTCTCAGTACAGATCTACCAATAAACGACTCAGATTTCACTAGATCTGAGACATGCAACACACTTCCAAACCAAATCGGAGCGATAACCTGGCTCTGATACCGCTGTGAGGCTCGAAATGATCTTGCTCAGATCCTACAGAAGAAGTAATCGATGTTAGTAGCGTTAAAACAGTATAGTCTACGAACAATTTTGCATGTAACAAAAATTGAACTCAACACAATAATCCTGTATACTGAAGACAGCGTGTTCAATGATCTGTCAATATCTCGCAAAAACCGACTAAAACATGAGCCGTCAGTTATATAAGCCTCGATAAAAACCGTCACTCAACACTTGAAACGGAGAAAGTAATCGGTTCAAAAGAATGAGAAGAGGACGAGGAGTCCAGATCTGTGCTTAGATTTGGAATTGGACTGAAGAATCAGCCAGAAAAGGAGAAAGAAGCGGCGAGTTACCGACAGCGAAATAGGGTTTCGGCCGGCAATAGAGAGTATCAGAGAATTACAGAGAGTAACAAGTGTTGAATGAGATACAGTCGGAATGAATATATATCACAGGCCAACATAACAAAAGCTGTTAGGCCAAGACAAATCACACGGCCCAAAACATATACTGAACGAGACCGGGCCAGAATAATTGAGTGGAATAGATGATGGGTCGGCCCAGGGACCAAAAATGAATGTAACCGAAGCCCACAGATACCAATCTAGCCCAACAACCAATCTCAGCCCAAAAACTAACTCACAAGTACAATTCTACGTAGCAATGAACCAGAAACCCGAGAATCAAGGTTGAGTAGACGATAATCTGAGTATTTGAATTTCAATCTCCAGGTTATTTAACCCGATTGACAATTCTGCAAGTCATATTAAAGTCCGAAAAATTAAACTTGAAATATTTTAACATCATCCGGCGCTTATGTGTTCGAGAGACATGCACGAGTGATTTAAACAAGTAAACACACAACATTAGAATTAACAAGATATGGGTAAAAAAAACATATGGATCATGTCCCAAAATCTCAGCAATGATTAACTTCTGTCACCTTATAAATTTTCATCTATCTAGCTTATTACTTTTAAGACATCTTATGAGTATTTTGCACCGTTCGAGTTGTCGGCGCCTAGGCGGCCGCCCCGAATCGGGGTTGGGCGGCCGGCGGCCGACTTCTTTTTTGCCTAAGCGGCTGGGCGCCGTTTTGGCAACCCAAAGTGTTTTGAGGCCGCCAAACGCATTCTCGAACACTGGTATTTTGCGAGTGTCATAGAATTTGTTGGAAAATGATCTACAAGTTTTTTACCAGAAAATTCAGTTAGAAAATTATTTTCGATCACTTCGGAAATCAAAATTTTATTTTATTATTAATTTTCCATAATGCTTGTGCTGAAATGATCCATAAAATAAGTCGTTAGTTTTGATTTTGACAATTGGAATTTATCGAAAGGCTCCAGGTCATAATTTTGCACTTTATATTCATATTTTTAGGACTTAGCAATTTTTTCATTGAAGAAGCTGTCATAACTGAAATCACCGACCCCTAATTCTGAAATCGTTTCTACATTAACATTCTAAAACCTTACATTTGCTTGTACATTATATAACATTTGCCTGATCATGGACGTCGATAGCGCTAATTGTCCAACCAACATGTGAAGACATTGCAAAATAGTGGCAGATGAACCAAAGTACTTCCACCCGACAACCCTAATAGCGAGCATTGTCAGTAGTTGAAATTTCATACCAGTGTTTTTAGATGCATAGTAAAGATATCAAAGGAAACCTGCATCTATAAGGGAAAATGATATAAGACATCACTTTTTGATACTATTTTTGCACCACTCGTTAATTTGTCAGCGCCTGATTGATTGTTGAAAAATTCAGTCTCATATTTCATCAAGACTCCAATATTTCATCTAATTAAATTATAACACCCCACAATTGGTGGAAATATGGTGTCAAAAAGTGGTGCCTATATTATTATTTATATATAAGCCATGCACAACTTGGCTGGAAGATGATATGGGGAGTGAAAATTTTGGCAGGAAAAGCACAGGAACACATTTGGTAGCATATTATAGGTTATGGAGTGACCCCACAATTAATGATCATCCAATAATGTGTTGTCATATGCTTTTCTTATTGTTTTCCTTCACATATTTTCCTTCCCTTTATCATTTTCCAACTTGGTTAGACAATTATCCCAAAATTACCCCAAAACATGCAGATATTTACATTAGGTACGACATTTTGCAAAGAATAATGTCACTTGTCTCAACCAATTTTTTCTGATCGATACAAAATTAATAAGTCAAAGAGGGTTGGCCTAGTGGTGATTGGAGTGACAATTGCACTCACAGGTCACAGGTTCAAATTCCCTCAGCGACCTTACCTATCAAAAAAATACAAAATTAATAAAAAATTAATTATTAATTTATTTCTCCTCCCGTCCCCCCTCACTTGACCGATACATGGTGCTTCTCCATTTTGTTTTTTTCTCTTATTTTATTCTATATTAATTTAAATTTTAATTTTTTTCCTTTTATTTTAAAATTGAATTTATCCGAAAAATCACTCACTATTTATCGAAACGAAAGTCACCATAATTATCAGTGCATCGTGTGGTTCGATTAGAAATGTCATGTGATATAGTTTCGGCATACATTATTGTTAAAGATTTTAGTATTTTGGGAGCGAAGCCACCGTAATATTAATTGTTATCTTAAAATAAAGTTTAGCATTTATGTTTTATAGAGTTTAGATTCATCATTTATGATTTTAATTTTTCGGCGACGAAGCCGTTGTAATATTAATTCTCGTTAAATAAAGTTTAACATTTGAGTTTTTAGAGTTTGGGTTCATCATTTAGGGTTTTAGTTTTTTGGCGGCGAAGCCGCCGTAATATTAATTGTCATCATTAAATAAAGTTTAACATTTATGTTTTATAGAGTTTGGGTTCATCATTTAGGATTTTAATTTTTCGTTGGCGAAACCGCCGTAATATTAATTCTCGTTAAATAAAGTTTAACATTTGAGTTTATAGAGTTTTGGGTTAATTATATAGAAATTTTTCGACAATGAAACCGCTGTAATATTAATTATCTTCAAATAAAGTTTAGAATTTAGGATTTTTTGATTTTGAGATTCATCATGTAGTGTTTTAATTTTTCGACGGCATTGTCATTTTTAATAAAATATTTCGAAACTATATCAATTAACATCTCTAATCGACCCACACGACACGCTAAAAATTATGGTAGTGTCCGTTCCGGTGAACACCGAGCAATTTTTTGAATAAATTTAATTTTAAAAATGGGAAAAAAGAAAATTAATATTTAATTAATATATAATAAAATAAAGAAAAAGAATTAAACGCACTTGCAATTTGATTCATAAAAACGATACTATCCATTGTAAAATCCTGTCCCTACACTACAAATCTGGACAGATAGCATCCCTCTTTTGCTCACTTACCAAAAAAAAGCATCCCCTCTTTTGCAAAAGTTCTCTCGGTCTCGGCCGCCGAAGGGCACTGAGAAAAATTGGCCTTTTCTGTGCAACAGTCCATCCAAGATGGCGACTTTGAATGATAATTCAGCACCCGATTCGAGATTTTCTCCTCCCAATTCTTATGGAGCGGTGGTTCTTGGTGGAACTTTTGACCGCTTGCACGACGGGCATCGCCAGTTCCTCAAGGTCTGCACGCAGATATCTTCCTTGATGTCGTGTTCTTTTAATCATTATTTCAATTTTGCAGGAGGCGGCTGTAGTAGCCAGGGATCGGATCGTAGTTGGTGTTTGTGATGGTCCAATGCTCACTAATAAGAAGGTGAAGATAGGCTGTATGATTTTATTCGGTTGGACGGATTTGTTGATGCCTAGTTGGTTTTCTACTGGTGTAGATTTACATTATGTTCTGTTTATTTATTGAAATTGTCTCGGGGAATTTCAAACATGTCAGTTGTTTGTATTTCATTTTCTTTTTTGCAGTATGTTGATCTGATAGAGCCAATTGATCAAAGAATGAAAAATGTTGAAGATTACATCAAGGTACTCATCATTTTATATGTGAAGAAGCTGAACTCTTTCTGCTGTTGGTCTGGTCGGATCTGATCTAATCTATTAGACTCCATATTGATTAGTTTCCCACAAGAGTGAATTGCTGAAAATTGAGAGACTAATGCTTTCCTGCAACTGCTTGCATTTTCAAGATCTGATGTTTTGATTAGAAGGTTTTGCCACCCTTGCTGCTACAATCTATCACTTGGTATTTTCCCTAGGCTGCGATATCAAGTAGAACACAGACCTCATTTCTCTCTGAGCTTGGATCTCGTGCGTGTGTGTGGGCCAACTTAAATAGAAAGATGTGGTTTACTCTCATTAAACCTTTGAGCACAGGGTGATAGATTGTAGCACAATATTCCTATTTAAGTTGGTTCTTCTTTACTTTTCTATAATTGTGTGGGACAATTTCCAACACTTCCACGTACAAGTTGAAAACATATTGTGAAATCTTGCGCTTTTCGTTTCCATGAAGCTGAATTTTGGTATGTACCTTGCATGCTTTTCATGTTTATTGCATTTGTTTCTCAAATATCTGAACTTTACTTGTTTCTCGTACTTTTCAATTCGTGCTTATTCCCGAAAACATTCAGCTTATTATTTCCCATTCTGGCTCAACATCTCTTCAGTCTGTTAGACCTGAGCTTGTTGTCCAAGCAGAACCTATAGTGGATCCTTATGGTCCGTCAATAGTTGATGAAAATTTGGAGGCCATCGTTGTCAGGTTAATTAATTTTCTCTAAACTCTACTTGTGCAATAAAACATGTTGCTCCTATGTACTCATAAAACCTACAAGAAAAAGGAGGATTCCCATTTCACCTCTAACAGAAAGCATGCAGCACACATCTTTAGTATCTGCAAGCTGGTCTTTTTCTTTACAGTAAGGAGACATTGCCGGGAGGTTTATCCGTAAATAAGAAGAGAGCAGAGAGAGGTCTTAATCAATTGAAGGTTCTTCCTTGTACAAGCTTGTTGCTGTCCGTATGTCGTTGTTCTCTCCTGTATATGAGTTTTAACTTTGAAAAGTGTACAGATTGAAGTTGTGGATTTGGTCCCTGAAGAATTCAGTGGAGTGAAATTGAGCTCTACTGCATTAAGGAAGCGTGAAGCAGAGAAGCTGAAAGAGTTACGGTCTAAAAGCCAGGTTTAATTAACTGATGTGCTGCAGTACAATTTCTTTTGGTGCAGATTAATTTTCCTTTCACCTCCCATGATTCTTGCAGTTGCTTGAGGTAATCACCATTAGCAACCGATTGATCAAGAAATATATATATAGTGAAGTGTATCTATTTTTTAGCAAAATAGGGTAAGTATCTAAATCTAGAAAAAAATTTATCCTCCTGACCTTCAGAAATACTTACCGCACGGCTTCTGGAGCACCCCACATGCACCGCACCGCTTCTGGAGCACCCCACATGCACCGCACCGCTTCTGGGAGCACCCCACATGCACCGCACCGCTTTTGGAGCACCCCACATGCACCGCACCGCTTTTGGAGCACCCTACATGTACTCTCACAACAGGTAGTGTGGGGCACATACGTCAACATTTGTGTGTGTTTCTATACTTATGCGGTGTATATGCTGTGCTCCAGATCCGTGTCATATAGAAGCTCTCCCTGACCTCATACCCAAATTAATGAGCATTAAGTACATAATTCTAACCGTGCCTGGCTTGTGCTACACATTAATTAATCGCTTGCACTCTATTTGTCACTCACAACACAGTTTTTCTTGTTCTTTTTCGGAGTTACGTTTCGCTTTTTGTAAATTTACTGAGCCACGGCCACTCATTTGTATCTATAGGCGAATGGGCCATTTACTAACATAATTATGTAGTATTATGTGGTATTAAGTCATCATTATAGCACTTTTTCACGTTTATTACACATAATTAGTGTGAGTGGGTCGGTCACGGACTTTAATGATAGAGTAATGCTACATGTACCCTCTTTTGGGACCTCATTTTTAAACTCCATGATGTGGCAAGCATCACAATCATACATTTTATGCGTGTTTTTTTAATTGAGTGGTTGTGATGTTTACCACATCATGGGTTTAAAAATAGGATCCCAAAAGAGGGTACAAATAGCATTATCCTTAATGATATGATCAACGAGATTTTTAAATTTTGGTGCCATTGTAGCCCACAAAACTCAGGATTTATCTTCAGCCACACAAAATCAAATCATGATTACCTTCATCTTCGCACAAATTACATTTTAATTGTAATTGCAATTAATTTGATTAGGTGGATGTTATCTGTTATGAAACATAAAGTTTGCTGCACACAAACATAACGAAACGAACTCGTCAACTCATTCTCCGAAGATTTGCTAC
>JAOYMZ010069735.1:0-11297 GCA_025802335.1 Pinguicula primuliflora | reverse complement strand
GGTAAATATATTAGATCTCAAACTATGCAGATTAGATGCATATTGATCTTGTGGATCGTCTGTTTTGAAAATTGATGTAGTAACACTCGTTTGTTGTGGCATTAGCCATACATTTTTTGATATTAGCCATATAAACTAAACCTAAATCGAACAGCTCTGATTAAATGCATATTGATCTTTTTTGTCTTCGTTGTCATGGGACATACACGCATTAGGAAGAGCCTAGGAAGAGGCTGTTAAAACAACTGTCTGCGGGTATATGTGTTGGGTTAGTCTGACTCTCATTTTATACGGGTCAGACTAATTTATATCTATTTTTTATGGGTGGACTTGGTCGGAATATTTAACCTAACCCGAATGATGAGCTCTAGTTCAATTCCATGATTGTTATTAATATTTTCCATTTTTTGAATTTAGGATTCGTGTTTGGACGTTCATCAGGCGAGCACTAACCATCCAACACTCAGGCCTTTTTATTTTTAAATTATAAAAAATTTATAAAATATTTTAATATTAATGATAATTAACTAATGATGTTTCTTAAATGCAACCTAAATGTCAAAATGCATAATAATTAAAAAATACTAATTTTGAGTGAGCTCAATAAATTAAAGTCATTGTTCGAAAGCTAATTCATCTCTAGTATGATTTCATTCTTAACTCAAGATTTTCGCCATCCATTGCTTATATTAAACCATACGCATTATGTAAACATAAACAAACCTTAAAAATTAATTACCTAACCATAAACAAACTTTATACATAGAAAATTATTAATAAACAATACAAATCTAAGGTTGATCCTCAAAACCACCGTAAACAAGTCAATTTTTTATCATTTTTTTTGCCAGGGACTAACCACTATTGGGTCCGTTTAATGCAAAATTAAGTTTTCAAGTTTGATTCTGATTTGGAGCGTTATCGATATCAAAATCAAATATAGTAAACAATTTGTCACGTTTGATGTTGATTGAGCTTGTTATGATTTTCGGTGCTTACTTGAACACGAATTCAGCTTGATTGAACAGTTAATGATTGTGCAATGACTAAACTGCCCCTAGTTACATATCAACTTCAAATCCTTATCAACCAGAGTAAACAATAAAACGAATAAAGATGGATGAACAGAAACACAACAACACAAAGCAACCTGGATAAACATTATTAAAACACAAAACGACCTGGATGAACATTATAAAAAAACACGCAGCAACCTGTATGAACATTATAAAAACACGAAGTAACCTAGATAAACATTCACAAAAACAGCCACTAAATCATGTTCATAAACAGATCACATGTTCACAGCATAAATTAGATCACATGTTCACAGCATAAACTAGAGCAAAATGATTTAACCTTGCTCATAAACACCACTAAAAGTTATGTTCACTTCTGCCCCGGCTTCGGGTATTTTGCATTAACTTCATCATTGATTCTGTCCACCAGATAACATAGTCACTCCTCACGGACATCCTCTTCAAGAATCTGCCACATTTGCCGAGCTGAGACATTGTCGAGGAGGTGTGACACAATAGTCGTCCTCGTCCAAACATTGAATTGAGTGTATGGCCTCAATTCATCCATCAACCGCCTTGCGACATCCAATGGTGAGTCAAACGGAGTATGAAGTTTCTTAACATATGACTGGATCTCTGAGTAGCACTTCGTTTTTTCATCCTCTCCGGTCACTGGCCATTTTTCCTTATTGCGGTTAACCCTTGTAACTGTTTCAGTTACACCTCTGTCTTCACTAGCCCGGATGTTCTCTTCCTCCTCTATTGTTTTGGATCCAGAGCCCTCACCAATGTCTCCACCATCTCACGCGTATTCACCCGTTGCTTTATCTTTTCCGAAGATCTCACACCAATCCTCGTAGAGTGGAAATTGTTTACCCCTCAGGAGTTTGTAATCCGAATTTGTCTACAAGAGAAGTAATATAAAAAATCAGAACTTAGCATAAATAGCAACAATCTAACTGCATAAATCTCCGCAACTGCATAAATCTGTCATAAATCTCATAGCATACTGCATAAATCTAGCATAAATCTCAATAGGTAACTGCATACATCTCCATAACTGCATAAATCTCCATAGCTAACTGCATAAGAGAAACTATCAAAAAAATAAATAGCTAACTGCATAAATCTTCATAGCTAAATGCATAAATCTCATAGCATAAATAACTCATCGCATAAATCAATCTCAGTGATGAGTGCATAAATCTCATAGCATAAATCAATCTCATAACTGCATAAATCTCATAGCAGTATAAATCTCACAGTGATGAGTGTGATCTTACCTTGACGATTGAATCCCATGTTGTTTCATCCTCAACAACTACCTAATGAGTGCTCGGGTCCACAGACACCCCGCTCATTCCCATGGAGTCGGATAGTAGATCAAAGATCTTCTTCCACGCGTGAAGTTTGGATTTCACATGTGGTACAGCACGAATAGTGCTTTCTCTTATCCTCCGTGCAATTCTTTCAGTACATGACACCAGAAAACCGGGTTTAAACCCTCCTTGTCCACGCATTCCTTTTTTAACAAGTTCTTTCGCAGCATCAATCAAAGCCTGCTCTTCAGATTGGAGACAGTATTTCTTCTTCTCCCTTTTCTTAACTCCTACACTACCTCCATCCTCATTGGCGCTTGTAAGCTTCCGTCATGGGGCTTTCGTAGGACTTTCAGCTTGATGCTCTTCTAACTCATTTGTTGCAGCATATTCAGCTCTGATGTCAAAAGGGTCGACATCGGATTCTGACTCATTTCGGTTAGATCTTTCTCGCCTACCAAGAACAAAAGGCAAATCTTGTCTCCCATCATTCGGGAAACTATGGTTCTCGTCCGTCGGGACCGACAATTTTTGGACTTCGACCACTTTGGACTGACCCCTAGGTTTTCGAGCTATAATTTTCCTCATCTGCAGTACAAGCAACAAATTGAAACAAGCAACGAAATCGAATAAAAGAGATGCATGTAGGGTTTGTCGATTTCCAGCAAACTGCGAATTCATTTTCAAGCAAACTGGGAAACGAATGCATGCAGGGTTTGTCGATTTCTAGGAATTCAAAGAAAGTTTACCTCGTCTTGGTTGATTTACAGCAAATTGGGAGATTCGAAGACGAGATGAATGTGTAGGTAGGGTTCTTCGATGCAAAATCGTTTCGTCAATTGGGAGGACAAACAAGGGTTTGTCGATTTGGAAGAAATGAGGCTGTGACGATTTGCACAAGTCTTTTGAAACGATGGTGTTTCCGTCATTTACACTTCTCGCAATTTCGTAACGATCCGAATCCAACCATTTTTGGGGGATAGGTTTAGCACTCGAAATCAAAATCGGGCGGAAAACAGGGAATTTGGGACGTTTGACAAAAAATAGCGCTCCAAATCAAATTTGTAGTAAACAACTTTCAAGTTCGGTTATAGTAGTTACAAAAGACGATAACTACCGTAATCAAACAAAAATACATGCAAACAGACCCAGAGTTAGTCAAGCTCTCTAGTTGAAGACTCTAAGTAAACACCTCCATTTTTGAATTTATTGTTCAAACTATTTTTGGGTAAGTAAGTTTTTTTGTTTTTGTATTTCTCGAAAAATTACATTTTACAGCGCATGCACTACGTTACCACGCCTATGGGCCTCATTCCCATTCGTCTAAGTTACGTTCTAATTCTTCGAGATGAGACAGATTCGATTGCAGTACTTCTGCCCTGGCTTGCTGGTACCGTTTCATCTGTACGGGCGTTCTAAGGTCAGCTATTATGTCTGAGTGCTCTTTGTCAAATAGCTCTAGTCGCTTCTTCTCGGCCGTCTGAAGTTGGCGCAGTTGCACTTGGGCCAGTTGGGTTTTTAGTTTATCCGCTCTTGCAATGCGGGCTTCTTTTTCTTTACTTTTCTGCAACCTGTGGACTTGATATGGCTCGTTGGCATCCAGGGACACAAAAGGCGTTTGCTTCACCGGGTATCTTATGTTTGCTTTGTCCGTTGGACCTCGTGTTTGGTCTTCGGAAATTCAGGGTTTTCCTCCTTCCGATGTAAACACATACGGGCCCGTACCCTCTTGAAAGCCCGCTGTAGAAGCCCCCAGCCCAACATCAGCATCTATCTGGGCCGGATCACGATCACCGGTATGGGGCTCAATTAGAGAGGCCCGAGGCCCAAAGTTCGAGATTAACTGAATTGAAGCTTCATCTGTTGGCTCGGGTTCTTCATCCAATTGGGTCACTGGGATTGCTCCTCCCGCCGAGGCTCTCTCATTCTCGTCGTTGGCCTCCATGAGTGCCACCTCGAATAAAGTCTCCACGTGTCGTTCCGTTTCTACCTCTACGTCTTTACTCTCCATCGCGATGGTGCAATTCACGATGTCATCATTTACTCCACCCGCATGCGAGAGGTTGGACGGTGCTGGATCTAGGGCTTCCCCCAGCTTAATTACTACCATAAAGTTGTCGTGGGAATCGGAGGAGGGCGGATCTGAACCGTCTGCCGGAGTCTGCTCATATTCCCCCGTGTTTCTGCCCAATTCCGATGAGTCTACCACACAGAGAGTCGGATTGGTTAGTTCTTGAGCTTATGAATTTAAAGGGTTAGAGTCTTCTTCCATTGGTGTAGAATTTTGGGTGCTCCTTTGAATCATGGTTGCAGCACTTGCTCGTTCCACAGGTTGCAGCATCGGCCATTCCGAATTGTAAGTGACTGTTTTCATTACTCTCTGTTTCTTGCGCCATGGCTCATCTTTGTGTTCTTCTTTAATTAGGATTTCCAATGTTTCCTCTCCAGTGTCGACCAACACAGTGGTGTGAATTCGAATGGCTGAGGTTGTAAGCAGCAACACCCTGCCATAGCGCATCTCCTTCCTATCCCGGGTTTGATCATCAACCTTCACTACCGAGCCCCAGTTTGCTACCAACTCGACAAAGAATGTTTCATCCCAACAGTAGAGCAGAGTGCCTTGGATTCTCACCCAAGCGGGCCTAACAAGTCTCCCATTTAGAAGTTTCCAGGGGCGTAGATTAGTGAGGTACATTGATTTTGTAGTTGCCTCGTCGCTTAGCAGGCGGAGCTTGTCTTCTAGGGTTGATAATTGGATTAGCAATTCCCCCCTCCAGTCGGACAGCAGTACCATCTGTGTAGGAGTGTGATCTCAGAATCTGCTCCATTGATTTTGTAGCCAGGAATTGAGTGGGAGATCCTACGAAACAGGACTCCAGCCAGGAGAGATTCTCAGGTTTTGGGGAGTATTTGAATGTGTGTCCTGGAGTTTTTGTATTGACTGAGGCTTGGCTCGATATGTGAGCATTGCGTTTGGAGTGATGGATAGGCAACACTTACCTTTGTTTTTCTCCTGGTTTTCTGGCAGTTTCGGCATAGAGGATGCCCGTCCCAATTCTGGCTCCCTTCAATCTTCCAAGCAACTCCTGAATGTTGGTACCTTTAACATAGCGGATGAAGCCGTACCTTCGTCATTCCACGATCACTCTCGGTGGAGCGTGGACATCACGGAGTAGAGCATACTTTTCAAAGTAACTCCAAATCTCTTGAGTTGTCCAAGCAGGAGGAAGGTTGGACACATAGATGAATTCCGAGTTGTTTCGAATCCATTCGATGGCAGGAGATAACTTCCTAGTAGTCCTGCTGTCTTCCGCTACTCTGCGTCTTTCCACCGTCGTCCAGGGCTGAAAGCAAACAGGGGAAAGTGGAGGGTCCGGCGCCGGTGGTGGCTCCGGAGAGGTTGAGAGCATTATTTTACCTTTGTTAGTTTTGTAATCCGTAGACCGCGGTTATTAATGCTACCCCCATTCCCCAGCCAGTCCCCATACCCACACATTCTCTCCAATGCATACTCACAGAACACCACACACTTTCCACTCGTATATATTAATTACATACCCAGCAGGAAATAGGAATTCTAAACAGATAACATGAAAGCGCAACCGGGGCTTTACTCTCCTCAGCAGCAACTAAAATAAAACCCACCGATGCTCCAAAAGGAGTTTTTAACAGCTCTGTATTATACACACAACAAGAGAAGCAAGGTCAAGATCATGTGAGCCAGCGCCATAAAGATAGGGCGAGGAGGAGACCTTTCGCTATCTCGATCTTCTCTCAGGAATTTCAACGGACTCCCCTTGCTTTTGGATTTTTCTTTCTCAATATCACAGCCCAGTTCTGTTTTGTTCTTTTCCTCTCCTCCTTTATAGTTCACTTCTACTTACGAATCAGCCAGCAGACAGGACACGGCAGCCACAGTCTATTGAAGAAAATGACCCCTGATCCTTTCGTGAGGAGAAGAGGGAGGAGAAAACGAGGGGGACCCATTTCGAAATCTGCGGTTTTGTCAATTGGGTTGCTGTTAATTCTCTCAGAAGCTTGCTCACCGTCGCTCGCCGAGGATTCACGTTGGTCGCCGGCTAGAAAAGCACGGTTCTTTAAAAAGGGGGATTTTGCTTATTCTACCCTGCCGCCGTCGGAAAGGGGGACGGGGAGCGACGATCATCGGAATGATAATTGTCGGCAGGATTGCTCCTCCGATTTGTATGAAGACGAGAAGAGAAGAGTCCACACAGGGCCCAACCCACTTCACAACTAATTGAAGAAAAGGCCAAAAACAGAACAAAAAACAATGAGGCTTTGCTACCATGAATTCTATTCTACTTGTTAGGTTTTAGAATTTTTTGAAGCTGGAGAAACAGAAAGACTCTGTGTAAGTTCTTTCTGCTATCAGCCCCCCCTCCTTCAGGATGCGTTCTTACAGAATTAGAATTAATGGTAGCGAAGCTGCTCTGTTTTTCTTCGTGTTTCTTTATTTACCAAGCTTTCCCAGGGATCGTTTTAAATGGGCAGTTTTTGTAAAACAGTGATAAGCAAAGTAGAGAAAAGCAAAAAAATAAGGACTTGAATGCTCCCTCTGCTTCCCCATCCCTGCAGTGTTTCTGGGATGTTGCTTTTCTGTTGTAATTTTTTTATTTTTTTTGCTCTGTACCTTCTGTTAAACCATGAACTGTTGCTATATTAATTGCTGTAGTCACTGTTGTTCATCTACTCTCGAGTTTCCCCTACACCTTGACTCTTGTTGCTAGTATTTGATTCTTTTTCCCCCATGGAAGCAAGCTGGCAGTCTCTGCCACCATCCCCTAAAATATGAATGTACACATATTTTGCCGAGCCTTAATTTCTGGATGCGTGGGTAAAAATATTTGGAGGGGAAAAGAGTGTGGGTTATAACTAAATTTGTTAATACGGGGTAACCGCCCCCACCTCAATATATATATATATATATATATTTTAATACATTGGAGGCCTTCCGCCCAACTGGATAATAGAAAAGTTTAGAACTTAACCAAACCAAATATAAGCATAACAATTTCAAGGAGGATCATAGTGAAAGACTGTCTCTCGAGGTTATGTCCTGGAATGTTGATTTGCATCCAGATTTGAATTGGTAATAATGGATTCAACTCTTGAAGTGAAGATCCCCAAACTGGTTGCAACCAGAAGTGTCCCCTCTTCTTCCTGCATTGCACTCGTAACCTGTGATCCGGGAAGAGTCAATCTCAAAGAAGTATTACTGTGGGGTAGTTGTACCCAAAGACTCATATTCGGGGAGATCATGGATGCAGTGTCCAGTGCTGGTTCAGTGAAGAAAATATTTAGCTGCTGAGATGGAAATGCCTGCCCAACTTTAGCTAGACAATCTGCTTCTGTGTTGGAAGTCTGTCGTGTATGTTTTATGGCTTTAGTGCTGCACAATTGCAGTTTCTCCCTGATTCTGGCGCACAGGCTCTTGTGAAGCAGGTTAGGGCTGTTTCCTTCCACCATTTTGATGACTGAAACACTGTCCGAATATACTTGAGGATTGCGCTGCTTTACTTCTCCTGCCATAGCTGTTCCATAGAATATGGCCCAAAGTTCCACACAGTCCACTGAACATATTCCTATATGGATATTGAAACCGATTATCCAGGAGCCCGAGACATTCCTATATGGATATGCCTCTGCACCCCGCTACTCCCTTTGATCTACAAACCGCTGCATCCACCCACAAGTTAACTGATGGACAGGTGGTTATGTCTTGTGAGCGGTGATTTATTGATTGTTGGGTGAGTCTGCTTCTTTCCTGCTGCAGTACCCTACGATTCTCTTGAAAATATGCCTGTATAGAGAAGCTCAAGCTTGTGTTAGAAACAATTTTTCCCTGAAATATTTCCTCATTCTTGCAAGTCCAGAGTTTCCAGCATGTGGTTGCAAAAAGCCCACACCAGTCCTGCAAATGATTTGCAGTAGATATGTCATCCATGATCTAGCTATTGAGCGGATAGACACTAAAAAAAGAAGCAGGTAAAGGGTAGTCAAGGGATTGCCAAACTTCCCCACTTCGGGTACAATCCCGTAGGATGTGGAGAGTCGTCTCGTTTGCCGGACATCTAAGACAATCAGGTGCGATTGTGAGTCCCCGCCTGTGTCGTAGACTGTTTGTCCATATCGCTTCATGCAGAACCCGCCAGATGAAGACTTTTACATGTTCCTGCAACTGCAATGACCATATTAGATTCCAATCTAGAGGAGAGGAGGTATTGTCTGTTAAGAAGAGCAAGTTCTTTGCTGAGTCGCAGTGGAATCTCTCGTCCTTAGAGTGTATCCATGTCCGGCAATCAGGTCCATCCGATAACTGAGGTGCTGACAGAGTGAGGATTTCCTCGACCGTGGATGAAGGCAGCCATGAAAGCAACAGGCTGACATTCCATCTTCCAAATGAGCGACAGAAGTTTGAGACCTTGCAGTTAACATCCTCATTTGACAAAGGTTTTAAGGCTTGGAGTATTAGCGGTTGGGTGAAGGGAAACCACAGATCTGTCCAGAATAAGACCGAATTACCATCTCTAATCACCCATCTTGTACTTTGATCTATCAGTTGAGAGTAACGACCCATCTGTCTCCATAGTGCTGAACTGTTGGACCTTGTACGTGCAGTAGGATTTGGTAGCTGCTGAGCCCCATACTTTGCTCTAAATATTCTCACCCAAAGTTTGTCCAGTGATGTTGAGAACTCCCATGCCAGTTTAAACATGAACACTTGATTGGCATGTCTAGAACTTGTTAGGCCTAGTCCTCCTTGTTCCTTCCTTGTACATATCTTTGTCCAAGCGAGTAATGGCTGTTTGGGGTGATCCTGAGTGCCCCCCCCCCCTACAAAATCTCGCATGATCTTATCCATATCATCGCATATAGACAGAGGAAGGACCGCTAACTGCATTGAGCAGAGAGGGATAGAGCTTAGGACAGATTGACTTAGGATCAGTTGTCCTGCCATTGATATGTGCCTTGCATTCCACTTGTGAACCTTCTTTCGCATTTTTACCGGGAGGAAAGTATATGCTTCTTTTGTAATCCTCCCATGAATTAAAGGGACACCAAGATAGGAGCCAAGATCATCCACCCTTGAGATTCCAAGGGATTCTTCGATATCTTTGGAAACTTCCAAAGTTGTGTTTGGGGAAACCCAAAAAATAGATTTGTCCTGGTTCACTGTTTGACCCGAATGCAGGGAGAAGATTCTCAGTACTTCATATATGACCAGAGCCTGGCTCAATGTTGCTTCTGAAAATAATATAAGGTCATCCGCAAACATTAGGTGAATGAGCTTGAATTTCTGACTTCCAAATGTGAGGGGTTTCCATAAATTTGCAGCCAGTGTTGCTTCAATCAAGTGTCCAAGTCTTTCTATGCAGAGTACAAACAAATTCGGAGATATGGGATCACCTTGACGCACTCCTTCCTTTGGAAGAAAAACCGGCCCTCGTAATCCATCCCAAAGAACCTGAGTAGAACTAGAGGCAAGTGAGGTTTGAATGACATTGGAGAGATAGGGCGGAATCCCCACCTCCTTTAGTGTATCTTCAATGAAGCCCCATTCCATTTTGTCGAATGCCTTTGCGAGATCAATTTTAATAGCCATAAAGCTCTTGCAGCCTTTGCATCTTTTCATGGTATGAAGGGCCTCCTGGGCAACTATTATGTTCTCCACAATGTTCCGTCCGCGGATAAAGCTAGACTGATTTGAGGAAATAAAAGTAGGAAGGATCACACTTAAACTGTTTGCAATAACCTTCGTAATAACTTCGACATTGATATTGATGAGGCTGATTGGGCGGAAGTTGTCAAAGCTTTCTGTATTTGAGACCTTGGGTAGAAGATATATCATTCATTTGTTTACTTCCGAAGGGATGTTGACTTGCAAAAAGGCCTTATGGACGAACTGAAGCAAAGTAGGGGAGACTTCATCCCAGTTGTGCTGATAAAAGCCTGAACTGAAGCCATCTGGTCCTGCTGCCTTGTTCGGATTCATGTCCATTAAAGCTTGCTTAATTTCATAATCCTCCACGGGTTTAAAGAGGAGAGATACCTGCCATTCAGTGAGAGACGGAAAGCAATTCTTTAAAGGGAATTCTGACCGTGGCATGGGTCTGTATGATAGTTTTGCTCCATAGATATCCATGAAATAGTTTGTGACTTCTTCCAAGAGAGTGTGGGGCTCTGAGCACCAGATATCCCTCCGAAGTTGGATGCATTTTACACGGATCCTGGACCGCTTTTCTTTGTGCAGAGAGTGGAAATAGTTGGAGTTTCTGTCGCCGAACAGGATCGGTTTACTCCTTGCTGCTTGTCTGTTTCGAAGCTCCTCCCAAGTAAGCATATTCTCCAGCTCTAGTCTTAACTTATGCTCAAGTTTCAGCATGTAGTCTGTGCATTTCTGTGCTATACATTTTTGAAGTCCATCTAAGCGATTCAGCAGATGCTGCTTCTGTTTAAAAATATTCCCAAAGTGCTGACTCCTCCATTGCTCACAGGAGTCCCGGAGAAGAGCTAGGGCCTCCATGAGTGTGCTTGTTGTAGACCAGTGATCATGTAGCCAATCAGCCCACCGTGGATGAGCCTCCCATGCTGCATAATACCTGAAGGGTTTGGCCTGCATAGAAGCAAGTAGGGGTGAACGAATAATAGTGCAAATAGGCGAATGATCCGAGGATACTCTAGGAAGATGTAGAACTCCAATGCCCATAAATGTGGACATGAATAAGCTCCTCCACTAAACCACCCCGATATATTAGAGTTCAACCAATCTTTCTATTGGTCCAATAAAGTGATGGACCCCATTAAAATAGTAACCATAGTAAACATTTTTTTATTAAAATTGGGAAAACAAACGTGGTTGTCTCCTTCCTAAAAGTTCTGATCTGCACAACAAAAGGATTTTCCCCAAATTGGTTTAACAATTTGTGTATAGAATTCA
>JAOYMZ010069724.1:0-12287 GCA_025802335.1 Pinguicula primuliflora | reverse complement strand
TAAGAATATCTAATAATCTATTGCATTATATAATTAAATTTCTAATAATTTATTGCATTATATAATAAACTTTTTTTTCATATTTTGAGGGGGGGGGGCACGTGCCCCCCGCGGACCCAAGCAGGTCAGCCCCTTCTTGTTTCTATTAGATTGGTAATTCAACACACATGAACACAAGATTTACGTGGTTCGGCTATGCCTACGTCCACGGGAAAAATATTGTACTCTTTTTCCTTCTTCTTTCTTGTATCGTACATGTACAATATATAGAGACCTTTTTTCCCTGTTCATCTTCATGCTAAACAATATGATCATACAAAAGGCCATCACGGCAGAAACAAATTCCTTTCAGCACGAAGTTAACAGCAGACAAGGAACATGACAAAGAAAATTTAGAAAAAGAGCAGGACTTCACAAAATTTCTACTGTCAGCACTAGGACTTGATGAAAAGGGGAAAATCTCAGAAAAATTTTACCGGAATTTGGAGCAACTCTGTCATCTTTTGAGAACAAAACTAGAATGATTTTAAAAAAAATAAATTTAGTCTTAACTTTAAACGTCATCTTTTGAGAGACAAAATACAAGTTTAAGATTATTTCATAAATATATTCGCAATAAGAATTTCAAAATTGGTCTAAAATATATTTATTTTTATTATTTTACTACTTCAATTATATATTTAGTCTAGACTTATCAAATTTGTTTTAGTAAATCTAGCCTTATTTTTTTGGGTAAGCAGTAAATCTAGACTTGTACTTTCGAAAATTGGTCATATCCAAGATACAGAAATATATATGTATATGCATTCACCCTTTTGTAAGTTATAATCCGTGTTCAATCCGTACACAGTGTGTAAATAACACACCACAATTTCATATGTTACATCGACTTTGAGATTTTCTAAAACCACAATAATAAATAATTCTATCCATTGGCTTGCTTCAGCATATAAACTCATAATTAAGAAGTACACGAATTCTGTCGGTCATTCAAATCAATTCAATTCATCAAATGATAGAATTACAAAGCATAGAGTAGTTGGGTTACCGTGCACTTCTTTCCTGGCAGGAATTGTGTTGGTCATTCCATACACATTGAGAAGGGTAGTAGGAAAAGGAATTGGATGGAGTTCCTGAAGCATGTTAACAATTTCACAAGTCTTTGTCGTGGACATTGAACTTGGCAATGAAAAAACCGATTGTATCGAGTTCGGAGGAAGGATCAAATTTCTGAACAAGATTCTCTTCACCCGGTCTCAACCATTCCCTGGAAAAGGTAACATCAAAATGAGTTCTTAAACATTAACCTTCAGTGGAGGATTGCATACTTCAAAGCAAAGTCAAAATTAAGAGTATTGTATTGAGAAGTTTCTTATTCATCAAATGTTCCTGCAAGCATAATGCACAACAATGGATGCTAGTGTATTCTGAAGTAATGTGAGGTTGCAGGATATCTTACTCGCGCCGCCCATCTGATAATTCACATTCTCCAATAAGGCCAGGTCCACCGACTTTTGGATGCTGCAAATAAGTTATACAACAGATCAGCAATTTTTTTTGTCCATTAATGAAATATGTCCAGAATAGTCAATCATGGCTATCAGATTAACAACTATACAATTTATTAAATTTTATTAATCTAATGGTATGTTTTATCCTGGCCATCGGATTATGATGGGTTATTCTGGACATATCGAAAAAAATTCTACAACAGATGCAGTAATAAATAGTGGCAGCATTCCAATTGTCATGATTCAGATGTTGTAGAAAAGGAGAATATTTAGCATTCCCTAAACAAACTGAACTGAACACTCACCTGTGGAGCCAATGAGAGAAACGCATAGGTATCCAATGCATATCTGACTAACGCTTCATTCTCACCTGGATTTATTGTACAACTGCAGTTTGGGAGAACTATCAATCCTTATTCAAGCAAAGAAGCTTTGGGATGAAAAAATGTATTGGATACTGATGCAACCATGCTGTCAAGGATACGTACGTTGAATACACAAGAACTCCACCAGGGCGAACAAGTTGCACAGCCTGGTCAAGCATTCGCCTCTGATACGTGGCATGACCGCGCAATGAATCCATAGTGTCCTAGCAATAACAAAGTTCAAAAAGAAAGAAAAACTGAGGATCCATATATCAGTGGAAAGAGTAAGACACTTTCAAACTCGGGATATAGATATTTGTATTGGTTGCTTCCCGTCTTTCACTTCACTTACATGAATGGATCCAATTTATGAAAAAATGATTATTATAAAAGAAATGAAATCAATTCAAAGTATTCAACTATACAAAATACATGTTTTCGGTTTTTTGGGGGGCTGAAATATAGACGCTTTCATATATGATTTATAATACGTTAAAATTTTGGCCTCAAATGACATGAACAATACTGAACAAAGATATTAACTTGCAAACCCTAATATTGCTCACACGTAGCTCACGACCATACATATATGGAGAGAGTAGAACTAGAGGAATGCCGGTGACTATAGAAACAAGGAGCATCAAATAAAGAAGAAAAGGTGTTGTAAATACAGCAAAATCTCTACCTCTCCAGCGAACAGTCGAGGTCTCAAGCCAAGAGCAGAGCAAGGAGCATCAAGGAGAACCCTGTCAAAGCTATTTGGCAAAAATCCTTTAGAACAATCAACTCTACCACCCATGGAGCTACTTCTTCCAGTCCCATTTTTCAATTTCCGAATGGTCTTGCGGGCGTCAGTCTTGTTGGTAAAATTTTCAATGCTCAATTTCTCAGCAGCAGCTACTTTATGGAATACATAGGATAGACGCAATGTATAGAAATGAGAATAACGCTGTTCTTGTGATGCAAAGATAGATGCCATCACAAAAACTAGGAAGAGAGAGGCAGCTTTCTACAATTTTCATTCTCAGTTTTTACAATGAAAAATGAAATAAAAATGAAAAAATGAAATTGAATAAAAATCTTTTTCTTTTTTTTTACCTTTGCCTAGAGCAGATTCTTTAGTTTTGTTTAAATAGGAAAATACCCGTTTCAAGCATGACAATCCTAAAACCAAACTATATCAACTTGCAAATGCAAAAGGCCTGCCTTCCACATATTATGGCTTATGTAAAGAGAACATGTTCTCTAGCTTTTGCCTATCACATGACTATATTGGGAATTTTTGGTATAAACTCACCATAAGAAGAGCCCAATGTAGTTGCTGCTGTTTCCTCCACTCCGGATGCTAATGAATCTGAGTGCTGAACGCTCTTAATTTCCACACACCCTTGACCATCTATATGAGTAGAGCCATTTACTGTACGAACAGATTTGAGTGCATCGAGTTTACATGCCGTTATACACTTCAAATCCATCTCAGCTGCTAATTTTTGGATATCCAGCACCTGAAATTGGAATTTACCGGCCAATTAGTAGAATAAACTTCAAAAATAAATTAGACAGTAGCATGTGAGCGGAATATGAGTTACATGCACCTTCATTAGCCTTTTATATTCTAATTCTGAACACCGGCATTTTACCTTTTTAGCATTGGCAATGGGACAATTGGAAATCGAGAAATTTTTGAAAGCGAGAAAAATTTATACTTAAACCCAAACACCGTGACCTACACCTTTATGCACAAGTTTCATAACAGGCATTCCGCTTGAATTATGACCAAGTACAAATTATGAAAATTAACGTCAGACGCAAATATTCTTTAACAAGATTCTTCAGGGTCATTTCCTCTATTTGGACCTTTAATGGATTAAAACTGCATTATTAATTGATCCACAAATTATCTTCTTACATTTCACTTGGCTAGTGTGCACGGAGAAGTGAAAATATGGTTTGACGCATGAAAGAAAGCAAATACGAATGTCCACCTTATTATGAGATCGATCAGCTGCTATAATCTCTCCTCTGTCCTTCATGAGCATGGCAATAGCAGTGGTTTTCCCGCCAGGGGCGGCACACATGTCTAGTATTTTTTCTCCCTCTTGAGGATCTGTGAGACAGCAATAGGAGCAACTTAGAGAGGAAGAGCCTTTTCCAAATTTATTGGTTTTGAACTCTCAACCTAGGCTTAGAGGGGAATAGCTTAATGTATATGAAAAAAATCGATGCAGAGAACATGGGGAAAAGGTGCCGACACAATAAACCAAATGTCAAACTAGCATAGAATTAATTAGTACGAGAACCAAAATACAAGGATAAGAATAATTGTTCTTACTTTGATGGCAAAGAACAGCCAAGTAACAATGTGTCTTTGTACCAATTGTTGACTATTAAAGACAAATTCACAAATTACTCTCCTAATTTTTTACTTCTCCTAAAGAATATTTTCTAATGAATATGACTGTGAGTTTCGCCAGCACAGAGTATGAAACGGAGAAATTGGTCAATAAAGTCATAAAAAAGGGGAAACAGACCGCTGTATACTAGAAGTATATATTAATAACTATATAAACTTGGCAAACTACATACCTAGAACATGAGCAACAACGATGCTGGGGAGGTTCTGAAGAAATATTTCCCCTTCAAGTAAATCTGTAATCTCAATGAATCGGTTTTAGTCACCATTGATACAGATGACTAAGCATACAGCAGGTAATTTTCCGAAGCTCAAATTCATTACAAAATCAGCTATAAACCAGAAAGCATGACAGAATAAAAGAAAGATGGGCACAGCTTAATAGCCGATGCTGATCTTCATGGTTCCAGTCCTACTAAAATCAGTTTATGAGTATCATCTAATCAACTATGGGATAAACTCATAAACAATACAAGAAAATACCAAATAACACCATTCCTGTCAAGGTCACCCAAGCAGGTCTGAATAACCAAGATATGATACCATGAAATGAAGGCAGATTAAAAACTCTGTTCTTCAAATCTACAGCCACTCCTTCAGATGCTCGAAATAGCCCAGCTCTTGACATCATAGCAGTTCCTTCACCAATATAGATACCACTTCTTTCAAAATGATAAGGATCTGAAAAAACAAATACAAGATGTTAAACCGCATGTTCACCAAAGACAAAAGAGAAACAAGGTAGAAGAACTGCTATCTATGAAAAGCACTAGGCTAAAACACAGTGAAAGAGCATAATTAGAATAGTAAAAAAGAAAATCTCAGAAGAGAGTTGTGGAAATGGTATCTTGCCCGCTTCTGATCCTTGTAGCACAGTACCACGTGTAAAACCAACACCCCATCCACCATCGGCACTAGGTTGCTCCACAGCGACTGAAACTGCGACTGTATCACCCTTCTCTACATGAGCGCTACAGGCTAAAACTCCAGGAACATAAACCTATAAAATATCAAAATTCTCAAGAGAAACGAAACACCTAATAAAGGTACCCTCAGTTGTTAACAAAGCAATACAGCTCCACCAAAACAAATTTTCAAACAAGACATGCAAGGCGACCAAGACCTACGAGGAGTGGAATAAGAACGAAACAGAAAAGAATGTAGAAGTAGACTTGTTAGAGAAAGTGACCAAGGAGTAGAGGAGTACAAAAGAATCAAAAGAAGGTAGACGGTAGACTGGTTAGAGAAATTAGACGTATGCACACGCAGCCTAGCACAGGACTTTTAAGAAAAAACACATCTAACTTACATGAGCCCCACGCAGAACAGCTTCGGCGCATTTACGGCTCACTATTACCTCTTTAGGGGTCTTTTCCTTCTTGTACTCATAATCAATATGGTGCGGTCCAGACCCTTTTACTAAAACTACATAGTCCAAGCTAGGTATCCTGCATTTTGTGATTAAATATTTTCCTACAGAAGCACCTGAGACACCAGCAGAATCCACCTGTAGCGTCACACTATCATCAGACTTGTGCGGAACGTTGTCTCCTCCTTTGGCAGGATAGTCTTGCAACCTCCTCTCCTGTAACACAGCCAGTAGCTTCTCAATAACAGCATCACTAGTTGACTTGAGCTTGTTTACCCTTACACAAGAGTAACATGATGGGCGCCTGACCAAAGAATATGTGTTAATGAACATGACAAACCTATTGCCATCATCAATGACGATCTGATTCCCAAAAGCATTGCAAAGGAATAAGTGCAAGCAGCCAGCAAAAGGATACAGTACGGTACATCAGCCCGTAAAATTGCCCCGGCTGAGTAGATAGAGAGAAGAGTAAGTTCTAAAGATACATACGCCAGAGCCTTCGAAATTCGCGCAAAATGATCAGCTCCGTAGGCTTCAACGAAGTACTCTTCGACCTGAGGGTTCCAGCGCAATGTTGGGGAGTAACAGTATCGCTCTGACGGATCCATCTGCACATACAATCAAGCAGATAAAACACACCCGCCAAGCATCCGACGGCGGTAGAAATTTAAACGGAGATAAATCGCTACTTTTCGGATGGAGGGTTTATGGCGGTTTACAGTGTGGAGGGTTTTACTGGAGGTTTTAAGCAAGCCCTCCCATTTCTTCATTCAACTTTTGTCGCCCAAAACTGCAAAAAATCTGTCTCCAGAATTCACCAGTAATTAAACACCCCAGAGGTTTAAATCAGTTTAATTCTGCTTAGTAGCCTCGCAATAATCAGTTTAAATCAATGTTCTTGAAAGTGCGGATCGGCAGGGCCCGCTCACCATTTAAACAGTCTAGATGGTCGAATAAGCGAGTTTTTAAACGGGTTAAGCGATAATTCGGATAAAGCGTAGGGCTATATCCTAATGCTTAGGCGGCGCCTAAATGACCTACACGACCTACTTCTCGAGGTTTAAATAAGTTTAGTTCTTGGGCAGACGCCATTAGGCACAGTCTACATTCCTGACTAGAGGGTTGGTATATCTAAGGGCGGACCTATGACTTAGAAAAATCAAAACTTCGGCCCCGATTGACCTTAAAAATTCTTGGGTTCACCAAAATTGACCCTGCACTGTCGCCTGGGCCCGCCGGGCTAGGTCCGCCCTTGGGTATATCCATCCCCTCTAATTAACCATTCATTTAAAGGTTCGTTTGAAGGTTTTGTCAAGTACGGGTGAAAGTAATAATCCCAAATTGGAGTGTCCAACCGGTAAAATGGCATCGGTCCGGCGTAGGATCAGTGTCGGTACCGGCTTCTTTACTGTACCCAATTGTGGTAACGTGACCGGTACCGTGCTAGATCGATACTGATACAATCCGAGACCAGTACTTTGGTACCAGTATAAGATTTGACCGGTATAGGCCTGGCAGAGAATTCGGTAGCGGTATCGGTAGTAGTACAGTAGCATGGTGTTTTTCACCATTCCTTTCCTCATTCCTGAATCCTGTGCTTGTGAAATGAAAACACGAGCATCCTGTGTAAGATCGAATGAAAAATAATCTAACAACAAAAACCATTATCCATCAAGTTCAACAGCCATCAAGGTTTCAAGTCTAACAACGATACAAACAAATCACAAGCATCAAAGTCTCATTCAAACCAGTAACCACGAGCATCAAAGTTTCATTCAAACCACGAGCATCAAAGTTTCATTCAAAGTTTCAAACCATGAGCATCAAAGTTTCATAATTTCATTCAAACCATGAGCCACCACGAGCCACGAGGATCAAACATAAAATGATAGTATTAGAGTCTCGAACCATAAACCACCAACAACCACGAGGGCCAAACATGTTTGCTAGTCTTTGACTTGACCAATGCTTCATCTTATTTCGTTGAGAAAATTCATTGGATCATTGCAGAACTCTACATAAAAGATAAAACATAAAATATATATAAAGACATTAGGCTATAATATAAAACATAAAATATAAACGTATAAGATCTACATATATTCATATTCTGAAATATATATTACCTTCATATATGGCGATCGCGGTAGGATCTTTCGTCCTTGCATCAACCTTTAAATCATTGTTCTCCGGATCAAACTCAGAACCCACATCAGAAGTAGCTCTAAGATCGGTCACTAGAACATCCTTCATCCAACTCTGGGCACAAATGAGTGCTTCAGCTGTACCAGATCCTAAATAGCTCCTAAAACAACTCAACACCCATCCTCCTTTGCTAAAAGCTGACTTCAATGGAACAGTGGTTATTGTGATTGCAAGCACATCCCGAGCAATCTGGCTAAGTACAGGATACTTGAAAGTGTTGCTTTTCCACCACTTTAAAATATCAAACTCGTCAAGATTCTCAAGAACAAGTGGTCCTCCCAAGTACCTTTCCAGCTCATTTGTATTTTCCAGCCCAATCTCCTACTGCACTTGTCTTAGGTATTTCTGATTGGCTCCTGAATGTGAGCTTGAAGAAGAAGCACTAGGAACCCTCGACCTCGAGATTGAAGGAGCTCTCCCTTGATCATGCAGCGATCGGTACTCTTCAAAAATATCAGTCACTGATTGTTCACTATGTTGTATGCAGCATCGGCCTTATTATCTATAATTAAATAAATGTTACTCTTGAAATATCAAACCAACATAATTTGCATGACTAGTATTTGTAATGAAATTAGAAATATGTACCTCCAACCAGCGTAGTTTCAAAGCAAAATCTGAATCATCGAAACTTGCACTTAGGATCAAGGACAGTGGCCATGTATAAAAACTTGTTCAGTTTATGCTTGTGCCTCTCGTCAATACCTGCCAACTCACTCCAATACTTTATGTATTTGGATTTCATCTTCTTGGCCATATTTGACAATTCCAAATCACCACTCATAGCAGCTTTATCCAACTTCTCTTCAATTTTCATGAGATCTTGAAACAATAAATGCAAAGTAGGTGTTGCAGAAGCAGAGAACGTATGAGTGATATCGTAAAACAACTTAAAAATGACAGAAAACTTTTAACCTGCAAATATTTATATAGCTATTAGTAAAAGAAATAATCAGTAACAATAAGACATGTGTGGTAGACTAGTATCATACTTGCACCCAATTTGCCTCAGACGGAGGCCCCAATTTTCCTCTTGCATCATCAAATAGGTAATCATGGAACACACAATCCTCCAACATGTCCTAAAAAACAATACGGTACTCCATGGCAGAGTTTATCATAATATATGTAGAGTTCCATGTCATCGGAATATCTAACTGAAGAAATCATTTGTCTCCAAACTTCTTTATCTTCACATGATGCCTAAAAATGTTCTCCTGTGCTGGAGAAGATTTGCAATACTTCACAGCATGCCTCACACGAGAGATAGCGTCACTATGTTCAGTCAAACTATCTTGAACAATCAAGTTCAAGATGTGAGCACAACACCTCATGTGCAGATTCTCATGGCACCTGATAATCTGCCCAAACATCGCCATACAAAGTTATCTGATGCCTCCTCAACATTTCTAGGGCAACATCATTGTTGGTAGCATTATCAACAGTAATAGTCAACAACTTGTTTATGTTCCAGATTTTTATTATGTCATCTATCTCCCCACAAATTAAAACTTCCTTATGGTCACTAATATTCTAAAACCCAAGATCCTTCTTTCCAAGCACCACTTCTTATCAATCCAATGGCCTGTGACCACCATATATGTCAGATTCTGCTTGAAGTCCATGTATCTGTTGTGAAACAGATACGAGAATTAGCTTCAATCAATTTTTCCTTCAACTTCAACTTTTCCTCGTAATACATTGTCATACAATTCCTTTGGCACGTCTATCTAAATATCATTTTGAAATGTGGATCAACATCCTTGATAATCAAAGCAAATCCAATCTTGTTCACATGGTTGAAAGGTATCTCATCCAATATAACATGTCTGACGATCTTCCTCCTCCATGCTTTCTTATCGAACTTGCAAAATAAATAAACAAAGAATATATATCAAACAATTAATAAACAACTTCCCATAAATTAATGAATAATTAACCTTTATTTACCTTTGAATTGTCAAAGTCCCAACATCACCACTGTTTGACGTACTCGCATCAAATGATAGAGTCGCATGTCTTCCTCTAGGTGCTTGAGCTGCTTTTCTTTTTTGACATCCTTTATAATGCTTAATCATAGTCGAAGTACTGTAGATATTAGGTTCACAGTTCACATCTTTCCCACAAAAATGATACTTTGCCTTCGGCTTCAAAGGATCTACAGGTGGGAGAACCTCTGTGAAATAGGCCCAATAAGGGCTAGTCTTTGCTTTTTTTAGCCTCATCAGCAGAAGCTTCAGTTTTTTCTATAATCTGATTCTGCTGCTCTTCATGCTCAATCAGGTTGGATGATGTCGAAACATTTGTAGATAAGGGATCGACCATCCTGTATAAATACAATATTACATATAGAACATGATTTCATACAAAGAAACGTATACAAAGAAACATAGATGAACATGATTTAAAGACGGGCACCATAGACGACAGTAGAAGAGATGGGAAGCTAGTCGACAGTTGAATGGGTTTGGAATTTTCAATAGAAATGTGAGCTAAATAAAATTGAAATGGGCAACCTAGAAGAAACGTTAACAATGCTATCTACAGTCAAGTTACAACAAAAAAACGTATACAAATATGAAATATATACAGTTTCAACAACGGAACATATACAACAAAGAAATGTTCACATTCACTGTTCGTTGTGCAGCAACACGTATGAAGACACGATTTCATACGAAAAAACGTATACAAATATATACGGTTCATACCAATTCATACAAAGAAACGTATACAAACATATAGAATACGATTTCATACCAATTCATACAAAGAAACATATATGAACATGAAGAAATGTTTCAACCTTCGTGGCTTCAGCAATGAGGAAGGGCTTCGCGACGAGGAGAAGGGTTCAGCGGATGATGACGATGGGTTCGCGAATCGCGATGGCCGACGAATAACTCAATTAGCCGATGAGGAATGGAATCGCGATGGACGGGGACGAGGAATGGGTTCGTGAATTAGGGATTTGAGAGGAGAACGGCGAGAGAGAAGGGAATTCGAAATGAGAGAAAAAAATGTTTAATATTACTTCATTAACAGGTTGTTATTTTTTAGAAACTGTCCCGGTACCGGTCCAATTAAAATTGGTAACGGTGTGGATACCCAAACGGTACTCTGTTTGGGTACCGACACCGGCACCGGACCGGTATGGGTAAACGGTCTCGGTCCCGGTACAAGGTATACCAATGTCGGCGGTATTTCATGGACACCCCTAATCGTAAATCAAACCAGCAAACCGGACCAGCGATAGTTTGGATTTTTTTCAACCGCGGCTCTTTCCAATTAAAATGTAATTTTTTTTAATTTTTTTAGAGAGAGATAATTTTCCTTAGAAATATCCCTTCCTTCCCGTAAATCTCACAAACAATTCACTTATATCCTTGCATTCTCCTATTCTTCTATTTGAGATTATGAACTGTTCATCAACGTCTTAATCTAAGAAGCCAAGAAAATCCGATATGTGACAATAATTTTCCTATGAGGTGGAGATCTTGCATTACTTGGATGACATCCGAGATAGAACCATCACAATCATCACAACACACGGTGCTTGGAAACAAACTAAAACAATACCTTCAAGCTCATGCGTTTCGGCCCAAGAAGTTTTCTTTAGACATCTTGAAGTGGTGGAGTTCTCGTTTGATGGAGTTCCCGCTGTTTTCGATTTTAGCTCGGGATTCGCTAACCACTCTGGCGTCTTCTGTATCATGTGAGTTGGCATTTAACACCGGCAAACTAATTGTGACCGATAGGAGAACGTGTTTGATACCTAAATGGTACAAGTCTTATCTTGCATCCGAGATTGGGAGCGGGACAATAGAAGAACCAAAAATATTGTTGATAAAGAAAGTTTATTTGTATTTTTTTTAAATTATGCCAAGAGTGTTATAGTCTTTCCCCTTTTTGGATTTTCCCTATCGAGAATTTGCCGAATAGAGGATTTAAGTAGGCAAGGCTTGACATAGTTTTTTTCAATCAAGAACAAAAGGGCTATCTGGATGGTACATAGAGATAGAAATTCAAACAATTCGATCATACAAGGAAGAAGTCTAGTGCCCATTACAAAGCTCAGACTGCGCAATGGAGAATGGACGACTGATACTCCAAATAGAAGTCACCGAACGGGGGTCAGGCTAACCTAACCTATTTTTCCTGCATTAATAGGTTGTACTTTGCAACCCAACTTACATATTTTACTAATGTGTGCCGGACTGGGTTGACCTGTTTTGAAAACGGGTTAGGTCAACACAAAAAATATAATCCATTTTCAAACATATCAAGGTCAACCCATTAAACCCAAATTGGCCTATTTTATTAGTTTTAATATATATATTTTATGGTGCAGGATCCGGTGACAGGATTTTAGACATGATTTTCAATTCCGGCCACTAGGGTTGCCCGTTGACGGAATTGGG
>JAOYMZ010069703.1:0-12291 GCA_025802335.1 Pinguicula primuliflora | reverse complement strand
TGATCCATCAAAAATCTCTACAAGTGATAAAAGGCTAAGGGAGGAAAAATCACAAGAAAGTATTGTCCAATTCAAGATTGCTAAACATGAATCAAGGTTAGTTGTTCTTGATACCTACATTGCATTTTCTTTGGTTGAATTAAGACAAATCTAGATCCTTAATTGGGTTGATTTCATGAATCAAAAGGCCATTAAAATCTGACAATGGATGCCGGAGGCGGAGATAGTACAACGACGGCAAACTTTGAGGGTGAATTTGATGGTAAAATGATGTTTCTTGGTCGGTTGATTGATGGGAATTTTGTGTTTGAGTAGAAGTGTAGAGTTTCTTGCATGGTGTTGCTACATACATGGTTATGAGAACAGTCGAAATGAAGAAGAAAGGTGTTTGAAGATGAAGAAGAAGAATGGTTATGAGAACGGGTAACTAAAGTGAAAGGAATTATGTCCGTCGGATGAAGATGGAGGACACAATTAGATTTCGGTCTTATAAGCTATTTTTTGGTCTGATAGATTCCGGAGAAGAAGGGCAAAATTTTTCACCCTAAGTGGTATAAGTGTGTGTCCGAATATTTTGAATTTTGGTACCACCTAACAAGAATTCTAAAAAAAGGCAAATTTTTTTTAGCAATGCTAGGCAGGCAGTCACGAAATCGAAAATTTAAACCAAAATCCCGTAAAATAACGAAAATACCCTAAAGAAACATTATCAAGGTAGGGGTATTTTCGTCATTTGACAAGGATTCGGTTTAAAATTCGGTCTTCACATTATTCGCCAGGCATTTCCCAAAATTTTTTAATGCCATCATATTTCGTCAATTTTTTACTATGTGTTGTCACTTGTTAGGCCGCCGAGTTTCTAAAATATCCCCTTCAGCGTAGTAGGGCACCTTTTAAACTACGCTGAAGCCTTCAGCATGGGCTTTCTTGCCCTAATTTTCCACCCCCTTCTGCGTGATTGGTAGTAGCACGGTCTCTCCTATTTAAATGACTTTCCTGTCTTCAAATTTCACACACCTCCAAAACAAATACAATTTGAAGTATCAGCGAGAGTAAAACTATTTTTTGGCTAGCAGTTCCCTTCATATTTTATAGAGATAATTTTTTACGTATTAATATATTAAATTTATTATATTATTTTAAATAAATTACATTTTTCACAGACAACGAGTTGGAGCGGCTATGACACAAATAGCAAATGGCGGGAACTCATATTAAAGGCAGCAGTAGATCACGCAATAAAAGGTGGTATGCAGGATTAGGATTGTTGCAATTGTGAAATATCCCTTGCCGTTTTTAAGCATGAATTCGTGCACCGATGTTGGAGTATGGCGTATGACTCTTTCGCCATTGACCCACAACTTATCATCAAGTTAAGGATCATTTATCATGGTCACCGGCGTACCTACATATCGGCGCCCCCGGGCTTTAGCCCGGGGCTAATTTTGGGAAGTCCAATGAATCTCCTAGGCCCGCCTAGGGTAAAAAAAATATATCTTAAGCACAACCCGGGTTGGATTATTTTTCTAGGCCCACCCTTGATTGCATGGTGGAAGAGATGCTATTTTCATGTTAAAACATTTATAGAAGCAAATAACGCACTTATTGATCCGACGGCCCATTTACTTGTGGTGAACGACGAAAAGAAGTTTAATGATGAGCACAAATATCTAAAAACTATAACGTTCAAGGAGTTTTATTCATGAGAAATTTTATAGAGACATTAGTGTGAAATATGTCGATTGTTTTTGAATTGTTGCATTGGTCTTTAAATAATGAATCATAATTATTGTATTGATATCATAATATTCAATCAAGCAATTAAATTACTATATGTTTAGGCCATTAAGGGCTTTATTTAAGCCTCATCGAGGGTGAGTTGGAATTATTTTCAAGCAAGTTATCTAACCCAACTTTATCATTATCATGTGCACTGAAAGATTTATTCACTTCAACCCTATTATTCACTTTCGTATTTGAGCCCCCTTTGTGCTAGTGTAAATTATATGAGAAGGATCACATTCACCAAACTTACCAGGTCTCCGTCTTAGATAAGAAAACTCAGAGTAAAACTGAGATACAATTTGGGAGGATACATCTGCTCACGGCTTCACAGCAGCTTGTACGTAAGCAGATACAAAATATACCATACGAGTAGAAGAGGAAGTAGATATGAGAGAGGCAAAGAATAGAAGAGTTACAAACACATCTAATCCAACAGGATATTACTTACTAGCAGAAGAGAAGACATTAACTGAGGATGAGATATTATGCAAAAAGTAGACTTGGGTGCTGCCCTATACAAAAGATGTGCTCATGAGACCAAGCTTAAATATAGATGTGCACTATTAACTTCTCCAAATGCATTAAACCTTGCATGTGGGAGCCTCCAAGTCACGATATTGTTAAAAACACCCTAACACCCCATAAGTGCATGTAAGAAAAAGTTCATGTAGATACAAGAATTTCTGTTATAATATTTATGAGGAAATACAAACTTACATGTAGTAAATCCCAAGAAGGGATTTACTTTAGATTGATGATCCTACAGCAGACTGCAGCCAATACAAAAAAATAAATCACATTCCATCAGTCCGAATTTCAGGTTTGCATTCGGCTGGCTATTTTTTTTCGTGAAGATAAAGAGTAGAAGACGAAATAAATAGATTGTCAGTTGTTGATCTGCGAAAACGGGGCACGAGGAATAAGAGAAGGGGTCTTAAGTTCCTTTGGTTGAAAGGAATTGTTTTCTCGAAATTCTTCTTGAAGTGCTTCCACTGGCATTGCTCTCAGCAACTCAATTGTCCCCTGGCTGGGAATATCTGTCTCACACCTCACAGGTGTTGCTCCAGTAGGCTCATAATCCTACGTGAAAAAAGCAAGAAGAAAATGCAGTTGTAAGGCGATTTCGATATTACAGACCCGTACAAGAGAAAAAAGAAATCCAGTTGACTCGCATCCATATATATAACACGGGAAAAAAATTTATGAATTGCGTGGGACGATAATCTAGCAAAGGTATGCTTTTTTCAAGCTCTGATGATTCAAGCAACTTGAGCTCGGGGTAAATAAAAACAGATCTACAATATGTATGCTGTACTAGAATAAAATGATGTGCTTAATATTATTTTCTTGATAATGGTGATTCAAGCAACTTGTCATTAATATTATTTTCTTAATGTTTTTCAAAGAGTATAAGACACATACCATGTATTTTTTGCTGAATATATCCGCAGCATGCTGTTTTATACATGTAGCTTGATGGCTATGTTCTCTGTGAAGGCTCTCAAGTGTTTCTGCTTGAGATCTCGACGTGCTTACAATTTCGGAGATGGAGTCTCTACCTTTACTGGACAGATCTGGATATAAAATAAACATAGAATGCGCTGTTAAAAATAGAGCATATTTAATTGTCTGAGTCCATCCATGCATATAAGAAAGGCTGCTTAATCCTCAAACCTACATCAGTAAACTAAGATATGGAAAAAAAAACTAACCATCAAAACAATAAATGAGATCTTCACTGTTATCTTTGAGATCGCTCTCAGCTGTGACTTTAGCAGATTCAATCTCTGCATCATGTTGTTCATTACTATCACAAACCTTCCTGCAGAAGAGGCGTGGACGAAGAAATTAAATATGGTGGAAGCTGCATTGGTGGTTTAGTGTTTTATTATAAAAAGAGAGTGAGGCTGCTAAGTAAATCAGTGTGCTTTTCTTCTTATGTGTTCAATTGTAACAACATATGGACACCGAAGTTCGAATGGTAGATCCACAAACCTGATGTGTGAGCCAATTGCTGAGGCATGTTGATGGGCCATGCTCGTCAATGGTTCCCGCAATCTTTGCCACCTCTCTCGAGCTGTATCAGCATTGTCAACGCTGAAGATAAAAGGTGATGAAAACTCAAGCACGGGATGAGAAAAAAGGCCAAACCGAAAGGGAGAAAATAAATCTACATCACGATTAGCATTTATAATCAGTTCATGTTGCACAGGGTTTGGTGAAAGAGGCACAAAATGTAGCGAGACTGAGATATAAGAAAAATATAGAGGGATAGAAAAATAATAAATTACCATTTCTGCATCAGCATCCCCATACGGCAATGCTTGGCATCAAAGAACTGAGCATTGTCCTTACAACTGCTCTCTGCATGCGAGAAGCTATCCTGCCATTTCCGTTTCAGGTCTATCGTAATGCCACCAATTCTGGAAGCATGGCCATCCAAAAACTTCTTATTTGTGATCGCACTATCCTCAATATGGCCCAAGCTTAGGTCAACCTGTTAACTTAAGTCAGATACTGCATAAACCTAATATACAGAACAAACACAAAAGTTGGAAGCTGCGAAAATCCGAACCATCTCTTTCTGACGACGCATGCACTCAGAGACTAAGGAGGTCATATCAGCTATAAGCTTCTCCTTTTCTGACCTCGACTGTTCCTGCAAAAGTGAAGCTAAATATCTAAGATAATGAGATGCGATCACATCAAAGAATTCAAACACAAACCAAAGAAAAACAAAACCTCATAATCCTTCTGAAATTCGGCAATCGATTTGATTTGAATTTCATCGATATGGTTTGCATGGCCTTCAAGCTTTTTTGATTCTTCTAGGAGTGTATCAAGAAACTCATGAATGTATCCCGAAGTGTTGGCCAAGTTCTCTTTGCTAGTATTAAATGTCTGTACAATTTCTCAAGCTAATCAGTTCACTGTATATACAAAAAATAATTACAAGTTCCAAATTATTCCTTAATGCAAACCTGTCGAAGTTCTCTTGCTAGGTGTGCCATTTCGCCTTGATGAACGGACAAAGATTCCTGAAGGTCATCGAAAACTGATTTGGCCGTGATTGCTTCGGCAGAAAAAAACTGCAAAATTTGTACATGGTGAGCCTATATCAAAATAAAATATTAAACCAAGAATGATGCAAGAAAGCAGGTTTCCTCACTTCTTCAATAGATAGTGAATTGGAAGAAGCTAGGCCTGCCAGTTCTTCCAATGCAGCATTTGTACCAGCTTTATGCAAGCAAATGATATTTTGTATAGCCTCAAGATGTGAAACGTACAAGATCCTGGAAGAATTGACTTTCTTCCTTATTTCTGCAGAAGCCTACAAGCCCAAGTTTAGAGAAATAACAAAACATAAGACAATCTGAAAACCAATCGACTAAAGGTGTGTGAAAAGAGTTTTCCTTAAAGAAAGTAATTGAACAACATTCACTGAAAATAAATATTAATAGGATGCAAAAATTAAAAGGTCAGAAAAAGTGGTAACAAGCCAATGGAAGGTTAAAAACCTTATTATGCACTTGTAGAAACGAATTGCATATATTCTCGACACAATGGAGGTGTTTGCTTTGTTGAGACACAGATGTACTCAGTGAGTCACAAAGAGTATCAATGTGCTTCACAAGTTCTGCCTGATAACCAGTCACGAGGTGCCTATTATCCACATTCAGTTTATCCTCCCTTGCTGTAACAAAATGGTAAAAATGATAAAGTTATTCATGACATCCCATATATACAGAAAAAAAAAAGGAAAAAAAATCACTTACCGATTTTAAGATATAAAGATGCATTATCCCTTTCGGACTTTTCTAAGTCAGAGCGCAAAACACATGCCTGATGTGCCAGCGCATTTTCTACAAAATCATGCAGGTCAAACACTTGTGTTTAGGAAATTTCAAGTAACCGCATGCCATTAGGTACCTGCTTTTCTCTGTTCAGATATAATAAAGTCCCGCTCCTTTAAGTTATACTGGCATCTGTTTAGTTCTTCATAATTTGCAGCCAACGCCTTGGCAGTCTGGTCCAACTCTCTCTGCAAGCAACTCCTCATAAGACACGCGGAAATACCTACTATCAGAGTGTAAGAAAATTACTTACACGGGTTGCGTCTAGTTCGTTGCTAAAATCTGAGCATTGTCGGACCTGATCATCATATTTTGCTTGTATTTCCTCTATTTGCTGAGTGGCATGAAGAACCTCTCAGATATAAACATAATATTTCGGCAAACACGTTAAAAAGCACTTGTATACCAACCTTTTGATGGCCTTCTATAATTGTACCCATTCGTTCGATCTGATCACCCATTGCCTAGATGATACACAAAAAACATATTCTAGAAACTTGTTCCATGCCAGTTTTGCAAACCATAGGTGTTGTTTCAATGAGAATAATATAAATCTTATTCAGCTAAGAAACTGATAGCTTTGCTTCTTAGATGTTCAACAAATATAATTATTCGAATATCTACAACAAAGGAAGGCATTGGCATTCAAAGTAACAACGAAAAAATTAAAGAACGGAGAAAAGTGGAAATAATATTTTGCACCTTTCTATCGCTCTCATCCTGATAGTATCTCTCCTTAGGGATGTAGACCCCATTCTTTTCCCTTGCAGCATATACCTCTACAAAATGCAAGGTAGGGGAATTATGGATTAGAAAATCATGATTTCAAAAAATAATCTATGTATTAATAGACATCAGGAATGACAATGTGCCTGCTTTAAGCCTCTCTATTTCTCCATATAGATCCTTAATAAGCGTCGATTTCATCATTTTCTGATTTACCTAAACAATGAAAAAGGAGAGTGAAGATTTTACAATTAAAAGGCCTTTAATGTTAGAATAACTAATTCATTGGATCAAAATTGAAACAAGATACCCACCACTGTGGCAAAAATACATGGAAAAAAAAATCATATGTTTAGAGTAACATATAGAGAGGAAGAATGCAACGCCTTCAAAATACATATAGTTGAAAGATTGGCAACAAACCTCGGGTTTATTCTTTATATTCTTAGCCCTGTGAGCATAATCTAATGTGCTGAGAGTTTCCTCCAGACAATGAACAGCAGGCGATACTGTAGCAATAATACAAGTCTTCGTTCTTCCACCCAATGAATCACGAAGCAGACGTGTGAGTTTGCTGTCCCTGTTGAAGAAATTTCAAAGTGTAAAATCGCATACTTGTGGATCAGTTAAAAGGAAAAGTACAGATAGCCACAGAGCCTTTAACCTGTATGGAATGTGTCCCAAATGCTCGACTAATGCATTTATTACACGTCCCAATGTAAGTAAACTTTTGTTTATTTCTCCAGCTTCCCTTGCTCTGCCCTGAAAATGGTTATATAGATATTGGTTTCGGTAAAATGAAGGAATCTAGGCACAGAATATTAATGTCAAAGTATACTCGCAAAACAGCACCAGATTCAGAGTTTACCTCCCTAGCCCCAGAACGAGAGATGTTCTCCGAGCCAGCCAGATCAACTAAATTCAATTTGCCACATTTGATCAATTCTTCCCCTTCAGGTGTTGCTTCCTTTATATGTATTGTTATTGAAAATAGAGAATGTGATCGACTATATCCAACAAAAACAAACAAAAATACTAGGTTAATATCAAGAGTGAGATGATATATCCCAGTCTCAATAAGAGCAATATCTCAACCTTGATTGTTTGTTAAGTAGTGTCTCTGCAGTTCGACGCTTAGCAGATCCTCTTTCAAGCAACGTGAAAATCTCACCAGCACTTGTCACAATTTCTTCCTCTAGCCCTCTGACAAGAACTCCACCTTTACCATCTTCCATGAGCGGCAGCTGTTTTTTCTGCTTTTCTTCCAACGAAACTTTAGATATATCTTCAGGGGCTAACAGGTCAGTAATTTCTTCATTATATAATTCCAAGAAAGTGACTTTCACACTGTACTCTGCATTTTGACCCTCTAGTGTATCAAATATTTGTTTTACAGCTCTTGGTATTACGCCTGCTCCTAGAGGAAGTTCTCCATTTGGGCCAGTCTGCAAGATAAATGACGATTGCATGGCAAAAATAGTCCACAACAGTTGAAAAAAAAACATCGATATCATGTTCAGTACCTTCGCCCGTTTACATTCACCCTCCATTGTGTATGTTTTCCCCGTTCCGGTTTGTCCATATGCAAAGATGGTACAGTTGAAACCTTCCAAAACCTCATGCACTATTGGAACAACCGCTTGTTCAAAAAGATCTTTCTGTTGGGCATTGGGTCCAAACACCTGGATGGCAATCAAATTGTTAATATATAACTAGAAGTAGAAAAATTCATAGTGGAAGGAAGCTATAGCCAAAAGCTGCCAATCAGTTTTTAGCATTATTCATAGACCTACAACAGTAAAACGCATATGCAGAACCAAAGGTTACAGAACTCTATGGACAAACACTTGAAATCACTACATTTACCGTCCAAATAAAAAATCCATGTTTTCAGCATGCAAGTCCCCTATTATTAAGTTCCCAATAGCCTTCAGAAAATATAAGAAGTTACATGATTGGTCAATAAGAAAAGAAATTCAAATTGAATTTACAACATTGGCCGCGCAGTCAAAACACTGAATTAGCACAACATATCAAATCAGAACAAAGAAAACAAACCTTATCAAATGTAAAAACCCTATCGATATGCTTGCCAGCAATACTTTGCGATACCGCAACCTCTCTCGTGTAGTCATTACACGTCACCACTTGGGGCGCATTGTTCCGCAGCTCTTCGTCGCTGAAAGGTCTACATAATCGCCAAGACAGCAAATGTTTAACAGAAGCACGACAATAAAATTAAAATAATCTCCCTATGTTTCCCATACTCCCAATTTTAATTACCTGCAGCGAAGTAGAACCTGGACATTGACGCTCTTTTCCTTCTCGTGTCGATTCGACATCTTGAACTGCGAATCTCGGCGTGGTGGTGTGGGCGTGAGTAGATCTGTTGGTCGATGCGCCAGGATGAAGGAGATTTCACTCTTCTCAGTGAGTAACTGTGTGTTGTGGGAGCAAAAGCAGAGCGGGATTCTGCGATGCGGTCTGAATAATTTGAAATTTCGATGTGCCGCTCCGTTTGTGTGTTGATTTTGATGGATGAAATGGGAAGTCTAGTTTTATGGATCCAGAAATTTTTGTAAGCGATGTTGCCCTAATTAAAATAAAACTAAAATTAAATCTAAAATATAACTGTTTGTTTGATATTTATATTCTTAAATGTGCGTACTAAAGTTTTAAAAAATGATACGTTTATCTAACTTTTTATGTACTCATCAAAATCAAAATTAATTTAGCACATAAAAGTAAAATGTTCAGTTGAACCATTAATATTTTGAACCCATATTTGTAAATTTTTATTTTTCAGTGATGCGTTGGGATTTTGGGCTCCCAATAAATGTGAAGTAAAAAATTCAAATATATGAAGCCCATATGTCTCACTATAAATAGGGTGAGAAGATTTCAGTTAGGGTTATGATTTATGACGTTAAGTCATCCTTGAGAGTTTGTATGTCTCAAGATTAGAATTGAGAGAGTAGAGAAAGAATTTTCACACAAACTCCGAGCAGCGACTGTAAATTTTCTGCCATGCCTTCGTTCACCGTTAGATCGGACTGAAATTTTTACTGTGGGTTCGGAACATCTGAATCTTGAATCTGACTAGTCGGATTAGTGAGAAGTTGCCAAAGGAGGGAGAAATTGTGACTGAACAGTAGCAGGCGAAAAACTATTTTTTCAGTTTTTCTTGTTCTCAAATTCCATACTTATTGTTGTGTTCTTGGGCAGATTGTTGAGCACAATTTGTGTTGTATTTGTGAACTCTCTTGTACTCTATTTTGATCATAGTGAAGCTTAATTTGCTTGTGCCCGTGGTTACTACCTGTAAAAGCACTAGAGCACGGTAAAAACAGATTCCATTGAGTATATACAAGAATTTCACAGATCAGGTAAGCTTGCAAAAGGACTGACTACGACCTGGATTACCCTAGTCCCAAAAATCCAAAATCCATCAAGAATGGAACATTATAGACCTATCTCCCTAGTTGACTGTGGGTATAAGATTTTATCCAAGCTGTTAGCAGACAGACTGAGCAGTGTTCTAGGGAAACTCATCTCAAGAACACAAACGGGATTCCTTAAAGGGCACCAGATTCTAGACGGAGTGTTAATAGCAAATGAAATACTCCACACCTACAAGAGAAACAAGAGGCCCTTGGTGATGCTCAAAGTGGACTTTACTCGTGCATTTGATACAGTGAGTTGGGGATTCCTAGAACAGATGTTGTACAAGTTTGGTTTTAGTACAAAATGTACAAACTGGATACTTGAATGTGTCTCAACAGCACATGCCTCAGTACTAGTAAATGGTGCCAGCGCGGGGGAGTTCGAATTATTCAGAGGATTGAGGCAGGGGGATCCTCTATCTCCGTTATTGTTCCTGATAGTTGCTGAAGGATTACATATCATGTTGGAAACCACAAGGACAAGTAACTTGATACAAGGTGCTAAAATTGAGCAGATTGAAATATCACACCTTCAATATGCAGATGATACATTGATAATTTTAGAAGCTTCATACTCAAGTATGATAGTAATCAAAAGACTGATGATGATCTTTGAACTGAATTCGGGTCTCTCTGTGAACTTTCTGAAAAGCCAGATATTTGGATTAAATATCAATATTCAAGAGCTTCATCATTTTGCACTGGCAATGAGATGCCAGCAAGGAATCTTGTCATTTATCTATTCAGGCCTCCCAATTGGAGGAAACCTCGGAAGAGCAAGACACTGGGACAGGTTGATACAGCAAATGCAGGATAAACTTAGCAAATGGGAGAACAAACTACTCAGCTTTGTAGGGAGAATTACATTGATTAAATCAACGCTAACAGGACTAACAGTTAATTATCTTTCAATGTTTTATGCTCTAGTGTAGGTAATCAAACAGTTGACAAAGATTATCACCAAATTCTTGTGGCAGAAAGACAACCAGCATCAAAGACCAATCCACTGGATCAAATGGGAGCACCTATGTCTGGAAAGCACAGAAGGTTGGCTGGGGATGAAAGATCTGAGAGCTATGAATGAAGCACTATTAGCAAAGTGGGTCTGGAGACTTAAAAATGAAGATGACAGCCTCTGGAGCACAATCATACAAGCCAAATACTTCCAGCCTGCGGAACATGTCTGAAATTTACCTGTTGTCAATGCCAGATAATACATCGAAGGTATGGACTGATATTTCGGGAGTTGCTAAAGCTGCACATTGGTTTGTGGATGAAATGCAGATCAGCCTGAAATTTGGAAACAGGGCACTATTCAGGACTAGCAATTGGACTGGAGAAGAGACACTTGTTACGACATATAGTGAACTTTACAGATTGTCCCTGGATAAAGAAATAACAGTGCAGGCAGCAGTTCAGTAGACGGAAGGACGTAGTGTAGCTTTCAGAAGGCCATTGAGAATGTGGCAGGAGGAGTAATGGAACAAATTGGCAGACACAGCAATGATAAACAAGCCAAGGCAGGCAGGGTCAGACACTTGGACATGGAATGCTGACCCCTCAGGAACGTACACGGTGCTAAGTGCATATAGAGCTAAACAAGAGCAGCAAACAGAGTTGATGGGATCAAACAGAAGTCACCTTACAATGGCTTAGGGAAAATTCACACCAAAAAGGATCCAAACATTCATGCGGAGGGTGCTCCAGGGACGAATAGCAACAATGGATAATTTGAGAACAAGAGATATTTCGGTAAGCAACCAAGTGGCTTTATGTGTCTGTTGTGGTGTGGTTTGCAAGAGAGATCGATTACTCATTGATTCTGCCTATGCACACATGCTCTTGAGATATGGAATGCTTTAGCAAATTGGATGGACATAAACATAGCGGCTCAGTCAAGCATGATCTTACACTGGAATGCCTTCATGGCACACTTCAAAAACAGAAAGGAAAAACAGGTGGAAAGATCTATATGGTAGGCCATAATCTGGTACATCTGGAGCGAAACAACGTTCGTTTTGATAGAGAAAGCATTTATGATGTGTTGCAGGTCACAAAGCAAATGGTGTGGTACTGGCTAACTACTCACAAGATAACTCCTGCAACAATGACCCTGAATGGCTGGATGAACTTGCTAAGGATACTATTGATAACCTTAGATTAGTGTACGATAGTATCAAGTTTAAATTAATAGCTTTAGATGTATAAACCCTGTTAAGTTATTTTGTGCAATGAAATTTACTTATAAAAAAAAATCCCTTGTGTTGATTTTAATTGCTTCATTTATTTGATATTGCTGCTCCTCACAGATTCTTACAAGTTTGGGAAATTATTGTCCACTACATATTGCTCTGTATTTTTTATCAGAGTTGAATTTTCCATCAGAGTGGTATTGGAGCTCCGAGGTTCAGCTACGAGTTGTTGGACTTGTTTGAATGATGGAGGCAAATTCAAATAGAATGATTTGTTTGAATGACACTAAT
>JAOYMZ010069692.1:0-12291 GCA_025802335.1 Pinguicula primuliflora | reverse complement strand
GGTTCACTGTTGTCATGAAGAAATGTGGATACTCTCAGAGTAATTCTGATCACACTCTGTTCCTGAAGCGTAGAGCCTAGGGGATCATATGTCTTATCATCTATGTAGACGATATGGTTCCGGAGATGATGTTGATGAGATTGAAGAGTTGAGGAAGAATCTATTCCGAGAGTTTGAGATGAAGGATCTGGGTATGTTGAAATATTTTCTGGGTATTGAGGTGGTGCGATCTCGGTAGGGGATCTACATTTCTCAGAGAAAGTACATTTTGGATCTTCTCGTTGAAATGGGGCTACTTGAGTGCAAGCTAGTTGACACACCCATGCTATCGAATCTTGGGTTAAGGATAGTAGACAATGCTGAACCAGTGGGCAAGAGCAGGTACCAGTATTTGGTTGGAAAATTGATATACCTCGCACATACACGACTGGATATTTCCTATGCAATTAGAGTTGTGAGCCAGTTCATGCACAACCCCCAGAAGGACCACATGGTGGCAGTCCTAAGGATGCTACGATACTTGAAGGGGTCACCTGACATCGGTGTCCTATACAGTCGACATGGACACCTAAAGATTGAGGCATATACTGATGCAGATTGGGCCGAGAGCCATATGGATAACCGATCCACATCTTGGTATTTTACCTTTGTTGGAGGTAATCTTGTCACTTGGAGGAGCAAAAAACAGAAGGTGGTTGCGAGGTCTAGTGCTGAAGTAGAGTTCAGGGGGATTGCTAGAAGAGTGACTGAGGTCCTTTAGCTTGTCAAGTTGATGACTGAGTTAGGGTTTTGACCCGAGGATGCATGCCCCTTGATGTGTGATAATAAGGCGGCAATCCACATATCCGAGAATCCAGTCCAGCATAATCGTACCAAGCATGTTGAGATTGATCATCATTTTATCAAGGAAAAACTTGAAGGCAAGATTGTGACACTTCCGTTTGTGAGATCTGAAGACCAACTGGCAGACATCCTGACAAAAGCAGTCAATGGTCGTGCCTTCCATGATGTATTATCCAAGTTAGGCATCGAAAACCCGTCACCTAACTTGAGAGAGAGTGTTGAGATTTAGGATATCATTGTAAATAGGGTAAGAATAATATATTTGGATCCTTACTTTATTAGAGGATCCCTAAATAAGGGGGATTGAGGGAATCATGGGATCATGGGCCTCATCCTCATCCCCTATATATGTAACACTCCAAAACCTAAACACAATAAGAAAAACAGAAGCATCTCAAACTCACCGTAGAGTAGGGATTTCTCCCGAACCACGTAAAAAACCTTGTGTCATTCTTTATACTTTCATTACTTCCGCTTTATTAGGATTATCCTACATTCTTTTTGCACGCCTCATATGTTCAAATTGATCCACTCGTGCCAAGATCTGCAGATAGATCCCACCTTATAATAATGGTATCCCGACTAGGATTTACCTTTGCCAGGGGATTTTGCTAACTAGAATTAGCATTCACCCTTGTAGCATAAGAGACCGCAGAGGATTCAGCAAGGAATCCTGCTCGAGCAGCCGAGCCATTTTTCCAAGCTTTGTTGTTGAAGTTACTTCCCTCGTTCTGCTTTTTTAGAAATAAGAAGCATCCTTGTTCGCGGTGGGATTAGCTCTTCAGCAAAAAAAATGTGATCACCCTTGGCGAACCCCCATTGAGCAAGTGGCTTAGCTATACTTTTTTTTTGTTGGCTTAGCTATATAGGATCATATGCACAACCTTTATTGTGCACATCCGTGCACAACGCATTCATTCCACCATTAGAAAGCTCATGCATATCAGATCAAAAGCTACATGTTCCGACGCAGTTTTGACAACTTTGTTGCCGGTAATTTCTAAAATCATTTTCTATTGGGTTAAGTAGTCATTTATATGATTTTAGAAATTTCTGGCGACGAAATAGCCGGGACCCTACCGGAACATATGGCTTTTGATCAACTATGCATGAACTTTCTAATTTTGCAACCAATTTTAACAACTGTAGTGACACGGATGGATCATAACCCATATAGTACAAATGTTAAAACTCGTTAATTTCCAACAATCATATAAATATCAATTTTTAAATGCCGAAAATATAACTTTTCAATCACGGTTTAGAATGCTTATATTTAGATAATTACATAATAAGTCACGAATATTAATTTGAACAACTGAAAATAATCGAAAAGTTTTCAATTTTATTAGGTTTAAAATTTGTATTATAAACTCATATTTTTATGGTTATAGGTAGCAACTAAAATTAATGAATGATTCCACAACCACAATCTTCCCAATACAACCAATAAAAATATTGTTTAGCAATCAAAATACTATTATTTTTGACATGTACAAAAATTTCACTATAATATTCACCCAAGGCCAAAATTGTGGTGACCGAAGCTTCACATGCCTGATATCACTAATAAGCACAAGAGAACAACCATTCACAAGCTTTCTTATCCACGAATCATGAAATGGCCTACATTACAAGTAGATCATTGTAGGACTCTATCCACCCGTGACCCCAATATCGGATACAGTTCATCACCATCACGGGCTATCCCACACAAGGTTCAAATGGATTCCTCACTATTTCTATTCCTCTATATATACCACAATCAATCACTGTGACAACAAGATAATCCAACAGATTACAAAAAAAAAAAAAAAACTCAAAATGAGTAGCAAAGTCAGAGCAGCAGCGGCAATGTGGGTGGCTGTCATGATGTTGGCGGTGGTTCTCGACGGAGCAAATGCCATGATCTTATGCAATGTGACGGAAGAAGGTCTGACGGCATGCAAGCCAGCCGTGACTCCGCCTACTCCATCCACGCCGTCACCGGAATGCTGCAGTGCCGTCTCGGGAGCTGACATGAAATGTTTGTGCTCGTATAAGGATTCCATCATGCTGCCATCTCTGGGGATTGATCCGAACCTCGCGTTCCAGCTGCCGGCAAAATGCAATGTCCCATTCTCTCCAACATGTTGATGCTTGGTTCATCGTTGTATTTGTTCTTGCTTACCTGCTAGTGATGTCATTTTACATTCATGTGGTGAGTTGTGTTGTTTCTGGTTTGGTCCGTTCGGTTGCTACCTTTACCGTGAATAAGAATGTCATCGTGGTGTATGAAGAGTTAAAAGAAGAGTTGGCCTAATAGTTATTAGAGCACTCATAGATCACAAATTCAAATCACTCAACGACATTATCTATAAAAAAAACCGTAATGTGTGAAAACTGTTTGTCAAACTCTACTAAGGAGGGTGTAGAGTTGCAGCTAGGAGAAACATTCTTACCAAATTTTCAATAATCTGACTTTTTAAGCGACTTGGGTAATGATTCTGGTTTTTAATTTTTCAGAAATCGATCGTAGATTCTTTCAGGAACCGTGCATCAGAATCTTTCAGAAACCGTCATAAATTCTACTCTCGCCAGCTTAAGAGCACAAAAAAAACAAAAACCCTATTATAAATAATAATTTTACGACCAACAAACTTAATTCTAATATTAAACCATGTGTTACGAGTGCCGAAAGTAACATTTATGCAAGTCTTTCAATGACAATATGTAATGGGACACTGTATCTTTGAAAACAACATGCATATTCTTGAAACAAAACACAAAAAATAAATACATCAGGACACCTGCAATGCCCTTACTCGTGCAGTCAACTCGTTGACTTGATTTCTCAGTCGTTCTGGGTTGCAGAAAAAATCAACAAATACCCGTCTTTGAAGGCTCATCTCCTGGGAATGATGCTTCACAATCTGCAGTTTACAAGCACCAGGAAGTTCATATATGCATTTTGCAGTACCGCAGTAGCAAAAAGAAAATTTGCTACCGAAGAAACATGTCATTTGAAGTGAAATACCTCATTCTTCTTGCAATGTTCGAGGGTCACCTCTTCAACTGCAGTTGAGAGCTTTGAATTAACCTTCTCCATTTCATCAAGCTCCTTCATTAGAGTCTAGATAAAAGGCAGAGAGGGGTGAATTTGTAATATAAGAAACAAAAATGACAACAGTCGGAGCACGCAAAGTTAGCAAGTGTCTGGAAGGGGAGAAAAAACATGAATAAAAACAGCACCATCTTCTACTGTCGTTTGTAAATTGAAATTTCAAGGTCAAAGTTGGCTTTAAAAAGCTTATGTGCATGTATTAAAAGAGGGGACGGATCCAGGTACACGCGGTTAACCATGCAATTAAATATGCATTTTCAATTCCGGCCACTAGCATCGCTTCGAAATTGATCACATCGTTAGAAAGCTTATATATAGAAGATTATAAGCCCAAGTTTTGGTGATATATAGATGACTTTATTGCCGGTAATTTCGTTTCATATTTTCCCCTTCGGTTAAGTAGTCCTAAATAGAGTTTTAGAAAATTCCCACGACGAAGTTGCCGGAACCGAAACTAAACATGGGGTTTATGATCTCCTATTTATAAGCTTTCTAACGATATGACCAATTCCGTCAATGCTAGTGACCGGAATTGAAAATACATGTTTAATTACATGTTTAACCGAATGTACCTGGATCCAGCCACATTAAAAGATAAATAATTAGGAAAACATAGATTACATACCCAGGGTGTCAGGATCGGTTGTGCAGTTGTAGATGATGCAAATAATAACTGCTGCAAACTCTGAACTAGGGTGCATCTGAAGAAACATTGTGAGGTTATTAGAGATACTTGAATAAATCAGTTGTCCTTCGAAAACTCTCATCACACTTTCTATATGTGGTTTTCGAATGTAGATCCAAGAAATCAATGAGAATGATTCTGGTAAGGAATGTATAAAACAATGGAGCAGAGATGCACATATTGTTGATTATGGGCAGGCTAAGAATGAGTATATGAACAAATAAGTTTGCTTACAGTTCATTAATACATCTGTTCCTATCTTCAGGAAGTGCGTACTCTAGGTCAGATTTCAGAGTCATTAGGTCCGACTGAAGGCTTGACAGTTGATGAACAATACCCGGAACGGATACATATGTTGATGAACCAGCTTGAGCATCTGAAAAAATTTACAAATAGTCATGATAATAAAGCCTACATACAAAGCAAGCAAGGCATTGTGTCAGGAGATTCCTATTCCTTACTTGAATAGATACCCAAAAGATCTCTAACACCATGGAGGAAAGAGTCACGATCATCGACTACTCCGTGCTCAGGTAAATCAGATGCAGCTCGAACCAATGCAGCACAATGGCCCTGATAAAATTTCATGCATAAAAAATTGCATCAAAGAGCATGCAAAAGAATGAGAAGGTGCCGAGAATAGAAAATCTGCAATCAAGTCGTTCTTACGAGAAGTAATTTACATTAAATTAAGTACATTCATACCACTCGACCATTGGCGGCTGACACGTATCCTTGCAGCTCTAACTCAATAACTTTAAGAAGTGTATATGCTTCAAGCAACATTTTCTTTTCCAAGTGACAGGCTATTTTTAAGAACTCATGCCGGGATAGCTGATTCATCAAATGATTGATTAACTGCACAAAGTCAAAAGGTTGGAAAATTAAATCAGAATTTCCCTTTCATCCGACAGATCGGAAACATCAGAATTTCAGGAACTTGGAGGCAGTTAAGCTATCAGAAAGCGCTTGACATACCAGTTTTTGCCGATTAATATAGAATTCTTGACGCATGACTTTTAGATCATAATCCCCTAAATATATAAGAAAAACATCATATTAACGTAATAGAGTTATAATAGAGTTAACAATGTTTCCAAAATATAAGACCTTAATACAGAAACCAAAAGATAGCTACGAGGATCCTATGTTCATACCTTGCAAAATATACGTGTCTTGCAGCTGAGCCAGCTCCCAGCAGAGATTAGAAATAGACTGAAATGAAATTGCAGGGAAACAAAAGAAAAAACTTGAGACTATACCAATTAATCATGCACTGATGGCATGAGAAGAAGTCAAATGCAACGTAGTCCTCGAACTTAAAATGCCTTGTAAATCAGTGGTGAGTAAAATTTGAAGCTTATTCAGCATCAAGATCATGAGAAATGAGAAAGCATTTTTACATTCCTAGGGATGAGAAAGCATGGTGAAAAGACAATTCGTTCATTCTAATGAAACGCTACCAAAACTGAGATCTCAATCCCAGATACTGATCAAGTGTCAACTTCTTTTTCTACATTCCATAGATGAACTGTGTCCCGACCATGATAGAACATACATGATATTCCTTTTTTGAAGAATATTAAACATAATCAAATCAAAAGTTCTATTTAAAGGCTTAGTATTATAAACGATTTATTACCCCATTCGGATCAAAATGATCTCACTACAAACCAAAAAAAAAAACAGTCTGCTTATAACCAAAAAGACTAAGGGCCAATGAAAACAATAGCAGTTTGCAGTCAACCCAAAGCGTAATACGATAGTTTTGGAAGTCCATATTTATTCGGTAATTATGTAACTAAATCCAAATTACAACCTCGCATAATAGCTTCTCTTCTTTGCGATATGAACTAGCAAGTTCTCCAGACAGTTCAGCGTGCTTTCTCCTGCTCAAGGACATAAATAATAACAGTTTGATGCACGCGGTAAAGTTACGTGAAATATCTGTTCCCAAATTTAACATGCGAGCACAAGGAGTTGGGCGGATGTCATTATAAGCACCTCTCAACAGATGTTTGACAAATACATGAAATACCACACCTACATGCTATAACATATTAGCAACAGAAAATTAGATAATTAATGCAGCACCACTCCATTCTTCAGATACACTGGGAATCAAGCACCTAACATGTCTTCCTCTGTGAGCTGCTATTATAATGCATTAGGTTGTATACGTCTAGATGCATTTCAATTTAATGTATTTCTTTGTTGATTGTTCTAAGATTTTTCCTCTCTCAAGAAGCAAAATATTTGATTTGTCATCAAATTTTTGATCATAACGCCAAAGCACCATCAATACTGAATCTTCCCTTTCCTCCGAATCTTTCAGGTCCAATTGCGACAATTTGGGGATTTGAAAGGATTCCACACCATTTCACCACCTCCTTCACTCCCATCTTACCCCGCCTAACAAGTAAATATGTTAACCTTTTCATCTAGAAGTCCATACACAGTGAACTTTAAGGGTCAAAAGTGTAGGTAAGTCAAGACGTTTTCTATATTCTAACCCAATAGCTGCTCTCATCTGGGAAGAGTGTGAAATTATAGCATAATGGTTCAGTTCAAATGATGTACACTACAAAATTTAAAATGAAAGCCCAACGTTCACAGAATCATGCATAGACAGAGGCTCTACTTAATGAAGGTGGTGTAGTGTAGAGAATGAAACTGTCTTCTATATAGGCTATGGATCTGTGGGCTAGCCTACATTTTCAGAAAAACAGAAAATTTCCAGGAAACTAATCCGCTCTCTAATGATATTGATGCAAGATCAGAAACTTCCTTTTTTCAGTTATGTTCCATATTTTGTTTACCGGAGAGAATGAAGATCAAGATGGATATGAGCTTCATGCGATGCCACTTGTGTTTTGAGTGTCATAAGGATAGCCTGCTGCTTTGAATTCTCAACTTGAGCTTCTACCCATTGTCTTTCACTCATTCCAAATCTTGCAAAACCGGGACGAGGAATCAGGAAACGAGAATTGACTTAAGGAAAAAAAAGCACATCATAGAAATCACTGATGGTTCCATGTAGGCTATGGAACTGTGGGCTAGCCTATATTTTCAGAAAAGCAGAAAATTTTCAGAAAACTAACAATTATCAAAATCTACTCACTCTCTAATGATATTGATGCAAGATCAGAAACTTCCTTTCTTCAGTTAAGTTCCATATTTTATTTACCAAAGATTAAAAAACTTAACAATCGTGTCATTTAAACAAAATTAAGAACACATAAAACTATAAAAAGTGCGTACATGGACTGAAGCCGTTGCAATTCAGATATACGCTGATGCTGTGCGTTTTCTAAATCTGGCAAAGATACATAAATGTGTATTATGGATAGTTGGCTAGCAGACTACAATATATAAATAACATTACAAATTCTATAAATATATTTCAACAAGCTAAACAATAAATAGGTTATATCAATATAATCTGAAGAGTGAAATTGTACTCATTTGGCTACACCCATCAGAAAATGTATTAATACGAGAAGAAAATATTCTTCCCAAATGCTACAAGAAATTCATCACAGACGGACATAACCTATTATGGCCTCCATGTTAATTGAATAATTCGTACATAAGTAGCAAATGGGACCCAGATGTATTAATCTAATGTAATACAGTCTTATGTATTGAAAAGAGAGGAAATCTACTAATGAACATAGCAACTAACGGAGGATTTCCACTCAGAAGAAAGGATTGAGCGAGTAATCATGAAGTATTCTTCAGCTGACATAGAGTCGGCAGTCGGCAGACTCAGCACCATAAATCAGACAATTCAGAAACTTTTTAGACCAACTGGTTTATAATCCTACCCAAGCAGAAGAGCATAAGAAACATGGTAGGTGCCAGAAAATACTCTATAAGCATTTAAAGGATAGAGGAAAGAGGAATGGTTCTTCAGATCCTTCTAGACTAATTTAGGCAGTAATCATGTCAAAATGATAATTGATAATCCTCCAGTAGCTCTTTAAATTATTCATGGTGCAAACAGTCTAAGAGCCTTCTGCGCTATGGAACACAATCTCTTTGAATGTGGTTGAAAGAAATTGAGGCTAGAGAAGGAAGCAAAGGAGGACGGGTAGAAAGTACCTCTGACCATGGCAGTTGGCACATTGGTGAGACTCACCCATGAGCATTTCGATTTCCCTTCCTCAGCCACTAACCTGTAAGGACCCTGTTCCAATGACATGATTAAAAAAAGAGACAATTCTAGCAAGTAAGCCTTAAGAAATTCATTATATAATAGTTTCTCATATACTACATATATTGAACAACATACTATACATACATTATTGATCAGAAACTTGAGATAGAATTAGTAATTACAGCTGTAATGAAACATATTAAGTGAAAGAACCAAATGTGTAAGATATGAAAAGTCTATATGGTTATTAAAGAGAATATTTCCATGTCCAGAACAACGAGGAATTCACTAATAATATTTTACAAGACAGCAATAAGTTTATAGTCCGGGCGATTAACCAAAGGTCATAGTATTTAATTGTAAGGAGACAATTAAGATCCAATTACAGAAAAAAAAGAATCAGAACACTTAGAGCACTTTATTTACCGTATCAAGATGCTTCATAATCCACTGATTCAGCTCCTTTATGCATGACGCATCTACCATCAAGTATGGATGGAAATCAGCATATGACAAGTATATTCCATCCTCTGCAAGGCAGGATTTGATGGTCATGTTCAAATTGTATATTTCCACTTCTGGAATTCAGAATTTTGAATTTACTTTTCCGTTCAATGTCTAATGAGCATGTTTCTTTTTTACCGTGTTAAGTTCCAATTATAATAACTCTGTTTCACAAATACTAAAATAGCGTTAAATATTGATATCAAGGATTGTCATCCTTTTCTTCCTTGCAAATATAATAGGATTTTTTTGTTGGATTTTGAAAGAAAAAAAGAAGAAAGGAAAATGATACCATCCCCTGAATGATAATGGGCCAACTGTTGAGCAGTAGAGGCCATCCGTCCAAGAACTGCATTGGTCTGAATCATAAACAGGAACTGATTTAAATCACAGTATAATGAATAAAAAAGTGTTGTTGAAATATTATCCGCGATTGGAATTGTACGCATGCTAGTCACTAAAATGCTGAGTGCAGTGCAAGTTTTAGGCAGACTTAACTTAAAAAGCCCATCCCATGGATTTAATGTTGTTATGACTTCAACAGAACTAAAGCATCACTTTTGATGAGCCGACTCAAGAGAGTGCTTTTATCAGATCGATATTAATTATGCTGTTTATCTGGTAAATATGTAATGTAATCTCTGTTATCACATTGTGATGTCAGCACAGTTGTCGAAGATCGAAAAACAACAGACTATCACACTTCCATAAATAGCCTCCAGCAGTCCAACTATGAGCATTTTAGATTCAAACACAAAAAAAAAATGTACAGCTAATTTCTCAACCTTCGAAGCGCATACGAAGTTCAACAATTAAAAAAGAATCTTGTTCAACTGCTAGTAGGCATAAATGGGAACCTGTAGAGAGAAGCTCTAAGTATTCGATCTGGTCATCAAATCTTCAAAAATCTTTTATCGAGGAGATAGAAAAAAATAAATAAGTGAACAATTTGTCCGACTAAAATATAAGGTCAATTTTCAAGACATACACGTAAATCCTATATCTTCTGAGGATGATCCATCTCTATGCCTCACTCAAACAGTTTCAAGGTGAATTTATGTGCACACAAAAGCGGAATAATGGCTTCCAACACTGACATAAAACTCAATGCTTAAACAAGAATAAGATTATTAAACAAAGCATCTTTCACGTACCTCTAAATTCCTAGCTGAAAGGCTATCATCTATGTTGGTCAGTTGCCCATTTGCAGTAGAAGTCGCAGCTACTCGTGCTCTTCTCCCTTGAATTAGTGCGTTAGCCTGCTCAGTAAGGATGTCATTTTGCAACTGCAGATGCCGGAGCTGTTTATGTAGCTCCAAAGCTTCAGTTTTTGCTGCCAATGTAGCATCACTGACAACAAGAAAATGTGTACAAAAAATTAAAGAGCAGCATCAAGACACTATAGTTCTTTTTAGCAAGCATACTTCTTTTCATTTCATGCAGACTTGAGGAATAAACCTAAAGTAAGTGGCAAAGATAATATATTAACCAATCAACTACACGGAGATACAAAATCGGCAATATGTGGGCCATGAGTCATAGCATTTTGCTGTTACTGCTATTATACAGACATAACATTGCCATGAGTATATGTAACCTTATTAGCATTGTTCTCATAAATAAAAAATTTCTGGAGAAGGTAACCAGCATTGTCATGCTGGGCATGTAAGTGAAAAAAGAACGCAAGATGGTTGTTACCGTATTTCTTTTAATCCTTCTTCAGTTCCAAAAACAGCCTCTTGGTTGTCTCTCCTAGCTGAAAAGGCTGAAATACTGTCGTAAGCAGAGTCTAGATCTTCCCCCTATTTTGAGAAAAAAATATCAGGATACATTGAAATATCCTCGACAACACAGCAAATAATCGGCATACTAGAATCAGAAAAACATGAAATATATATATATATATATATATATATAAGGCTAAATGTACATTTACCTCCAAGAGCTTCCCTTCCTGTAGAAACTGTTCATACCTTGACAAAAAAGGTAGATCATTACAGAAAAGAACGATGAGAGGACAGAGCATACGATAGCATCAAATAGAGAAGGAAAGTGGCGAAGTATGACATGTTTGAGTAAGGAGAGTCACAATGAAGATAAACCTATAATTAAATCTCATAAAGATTCATGGAGCAATCCGAAATCGCTAAATAACAGTTCAAATCTATAAGAAATTGGGTAAGGATAAGCCCAGTTTACACAGCTATCTTGGACCATAGCATCCCATAAAACCAGCTGCTCATTACATTGAACTAGGAAGTACGTCACTTAGAAAAAAATCCTATTCTTCAAAGTCCCATAAGAAATACTTCGCTCCCTCAATTCGCATTAGTGTGTTCGGTGGAGAGCAGGCGACCCAATACAAATGCAAATATTGCTACAATTTTTCCAACTCAGATAAAAGTTGATCTCCTTAAATATTGCGTACTGAAGTTAAATATATGCGTCCCCAAGCATTAAAAGAAGAACAAAAAAAAACTACTAAGGAAATTCCACCAATTTTCAAAGTAAGAAAAATGAGCGAGCGAGACTGAAACGTCACAGTTCTTCGCAAAATTCTTGCAAATGCAGGTCACAAGGGGCGAGTACTCACTGTAATATTTCCGATTTTGAGAGAACGTTGGACGGTCGGAGGCTTGAGCACAACCATTCGAGAATTGGCCTACCGTCGTCGTGTTGGAATGGCCATTCGAAACTGTCTGGATCCAATAAGCCTTGACCTTCATATCCCAAATCTGTCAACAACTCGCACAACCGTGATCCACTCATCCTGGCGCTTAGTGCATACTTGAATCTGAATTCAAGTCCTGAAGCAGAAGGAAGGGATGGATCGGCGGGCTCGTTTTTATTTTTACTAAACAATCATAACTCGCACATATTAAATCTATATCTATAACAGAGCATGTTAAACGACCATTCGCTCTTCACAAAACGGCGCCTTCTTTACAATTCTCAAACTCATCTTCGCCGTTCAGAGACTTTTGTGTGCAAAAATCC
>JAOYMZ010069671.1:0-12293 GCA_025802335.1 Pinguicula primuliflora | reverse complement strand
CTTTGGTTTGAGAGGTTTTCCCTGTGTACCTTCTACGGTTTCTCTATGTCTCCTTTGTATCGATGCTTATAGTGGATTGATTCTCCTCTTCTCCTGTAGACGTAGGCTTTCTGGCCGAACCACGTTAAATCTTGTGTTGTTGCCTTATTCGTTTTTTTTATGCTTTCACGTTAATCTCTTAATTTCCCAACAGTTAGAAAACAGACCTGAACCCAATCATGGATCGGGCATCGTGTGCGCAGGTGCGCGTGTGGGCTAACTTAAATAGGAAGATGTTGGCTACTCACATTAAAACTTTGAGCCCAAGGTGATAGATTGTAGCATTACATTCCTATTTAAGTTGGTTGATAATTATTTCTCTAACCGGTAAGGGACATTCCAATACTCCCACTCAAGTCCAACTAGGTAAACCCTGTTGGACTTGGATAACAATTCCCAAATTAGGCCAAACTTCCATGGGCCCCCACCCATGGGTACAATCACTCCGGACTCCCCAACGAAAACGAACTCGGGCATTAGACCACCCACTCTGATATCATGGTTGAAAACAGACTCCCTTCTCTCTAGGCTCGGGTCTTGTACGCGCAGGTGCGCGTGTGGCCAACTTAAATAGGAAAATGTGGGCTATTATCATTAAAACCTTGAATTCAAAGTTGTAGATTGTAGCATCACATTCATATTTAAGTTAGTTATTCATTACTTCTCTAATTCGTGTGAGACAATTTCCAACATTGGATACCCATAACCTAACTTGAAGGGCAGTGTTAAAAGTTAGATGAAGAACGGATTAATTCAAATCATTTCCTTAATATTGTGATCTCTATAATTTTAGAGATCATACCCCAATCATGAAATCATGTGGATTTTGATAGTTGTAAACTTCTCTATATACACGAAAAAACTGAATATAATATAAGAGAAAATTTCTCCAAACTTTATTTTTATTTTCCACTTAATAGAAAATAGAGCTTTTGGGTATTCTTGTGCTATTTTTTCATAATCACCGAAACATCGGAGATAGATGAAGCCAAGTTCTTCCCGGCACAGAGTTTGGAAGGAGTTCTGATTTGGAGCAGATGACCTGACCCAGACCCCTTTCCACCCTAGGGCGGGACCCGAACCGGGGGTGGGCACCCCGACCCGCTAGTTAGGTTGGGTGGATATGATGAAAATATTAATAAAAATAATTAAAAATAAATTCAAGACTAATAAAATATACAAATTTTCATATAAAAAGATTTATATAAAAATGTTGGTGTTAAGGCAACCAACTTATAAGGCCAGGAGGCTAACAACGAGATATCAAATTACACATGAAGCCAACGAGAAATGATTTGTATGATGTATGATACATCATACAAGGATATCTTGGCCAATATTGGAAAAAAACATAGTGCACAATGTGCAGATGCCACAAAAAGAAATCCCGGTGCCCAGAGATACTGCTGACCTGATATTCATACCCACTGCTCAGGACTCGAAGTGGCTCAGATACAATCATGTTTGTAAACTGAAAGATGGAGTAAGCTGGACTGACATCCAGGCAAACCTGAAGAGAGGTGGTTACAAGAATCTTAAAGTGAGCATGATAGGGGTCAACAAAATGTTGATTTGGGAAGAGGAAAGAAAGGAACTAGAGGCCGTGGTCACCATCAGTGGCGAAGCCAGGTTTCGCAACAGGAGGGGCACAGTTCTACAATTTTATTTTATATAATTTATTAATAAATTTAATATTTAAATAATATAAATAAAAAATAATACGCAAAATAATTAAAATGAAATTTTACTGCATAAAAATACGTCGTTGACAAGAAGCACAATCAGCACAATCAGCACGAAGAGAAGAAAAAACACCATGAGAAGATAAAGGCCGAAAAAGACAAGTCTGTTGCAAATGGGAAATAGGGCACTGAGATCTCCAAGCATATGTAAAACCATCACTTTCTATACCAAACTATGTGCACCTTTCGAGTAAGATATTCCCAAGGAAATGCAGGTAGATGGTATATATATTTGTAGTTTTTTAGTACAAATTTTAGTTACTATTAAACCCGCACCCCAAGAAAGAAATATCGGCATATGAAGCAGGATATGCAGGTTTTGCAAGAAGTGGCCGGAAATCCTGATTTTGCAATCTGATTTTGCAATCTGATTTTGCAATCTGATTTTGCAATGTTGTGACCTAAAAAGACTTTGACGTAATAGAATGAAAAGTTTATTTTGCAATTTTAATAATAATATAATATTTTTTATTTATAAAAATTCAATAAAGATTTTCATTTTTTTTGGGATTTTTTTTCAGAGGGGGGATGTGCCCCCCTCGTCCCACATCCCTTCGCCACTGGTCACCATTGATATAGTCTAGCAGAAAAGATGGGTAGTAAATGTGGATAAATGGACTGCTCAACCACCTAATAAAGACATATTTAGGTGGATAAAAATTTATCGTATCCCCTTTTCTTGGTGGACAAATACGATTTTGGAAACTGTAGGGGCAAAACTTGGGAAAGTCATGAAGATTGATGAAGTTACAACTGAACATATCTACCTTAAAGCAGCTCAGATATTGATAATGACAGATTTGCATAACAAAAGGTCCCTCTAACTCATCTGCAGTTTGTAGATGACACAATCCTATTTGGATATGCATCCTGGAAAACTATAAGAGGGTTTGAGGCGATTTTAAGAAGCTTTAAGTTGCTCTCTGGATTAAAAATTAACTTTGAGAAGAGCAGCGTGATTGAAATAAATCTAGCAGAGTCTGTTCTTGAGGAGATGGCTAAGCTTCGAAATTGTAGAGTTGGGAAGATCCCTTTTACATATTCGGGGCTCCCCGTGGGGGAAAATCGGAGGAAGAACTCAACCTGGATGCCTTTGGTTGAGAAAATACAGAGTAGGCTACAAAGATGGGAAAACAGACCACCGTCCGTTGGAGGGAGAGTTGTTCTCATTAATTCAATTCTATCTACTCTTCCATGCTACTATATGTCGTACCTTAGAGCTCATAGAGTTGTCTTAAATCGGATAGAAAAAATCCTTAGCCATTTCTTTTGGGGTGAAATATATGACATAAAGAAGGTTCACTGGATCTCATGGGATAAAATCTGTCAACCTAAAGACAGAGGAGGGGTTGGGCATCAGAAACTTATCTGATTATAAGTATAACAAGTATTTGTTAGGAAAATGGGGTTCCCGTGTTTTATTGCAGGAAAACAATCTGTGGATACAAATTCTCAAATCCAAATATGCACAAGAAGGAAGACTTCAAATAGGCAGCCTAAATGAACTTACAGCGATGAACACTTCACAAACCAGGCAAAGAGGAAGAAGACAAGGCTCCATATCACATTTATTCTAGTGGAAAGACCTACAGGAGACTTTAGTAGAAAATTGGTTCGTGAATCAATGGAGCATTAAAGGTGGAAGCGGAAAAACCATGAAGTTTTGGACTGACGTTCTGGCAGGGAACCAAAGTCTATCACAAAGGTTTCCAAGACTATTCAGGAAGACAAAAACAAAGATATACACAATTACTCAGCATGGATCATGGCAGGATAATTCATGGATATTCGACTGGGCATGGAAGAGAGAACTAGATACATTAGAAAGAGCAGATTTACAAGATCTCATAGACCTTGTTTCTACTGTGTTGTTACAGGAAAATGTTGCACATCAATGGGTATGCAATGCAGGGAAGCAAAGGACATACACAGCAAAAGAAGGCTACAGAACTATAATTGACAACAAACGAGAGGTTTTCTACAATGCCATTGCACAGATTTGAAGTTGGTATGGACTAGCTACATGTCAGCCAAAGTCTCGATGCACATTTGGAGGATGAAAAAGGATAGGCTCCCCACAAAGTAAAATTTGAGCTGTAGGGGCATAATCACCAATCAATAGTCCAAGCTGTGCGGTCTCTGTGAAAATCAATTAGAAACGTCTGAACATGCATTTTTTGAATGCCATCGATCGAAGGAAATATAGAATCACTTACTCAAATGGTTGAATTTGCCAACACCTGTATCCAGAGGGCTGACGGAAGAGGAATTCATCAGTATCAAACCTGGTGGCATCGAACGCAACATATGGACAGCAATCTAGGTAATAACAATCTGGCAGATTTGGAGGAGAAGAAATCACAAGCAATTCAATGGAGATCGTCTCAAGATCACAAAAATCATTCAATTTCAGGTTTGGTTTTGGTATAAAATACAGGCAAAGAAGAAGAACATTATCTTCGTGGCAGTAGAACTATGACTAGAGGATCTGATTTTAATCCTAACGGGTTCCAAACTGGGCCATGATGGGCTTGTGAATACATTTTGTTTTCTTTAAAAGTATACTAGTAAATTGTCCGTGGCTGAAGTCACGGGTGTGCGAATACGACAGTGTAAAGAAAATGTGTATTTTAGAACATGAGCTTTCAAAGAAAGTGGATTAATATTCAAGCAATCTTATAAACCATGAATGTTCCCATATTTCTTCCACTCAACATTTCTCACAAGGGAGGAACAATTTTTCTAGCAACCAATCGCAGTGAACAAACAGTTTGAACAAAAGAGAAAGCTACCAAACCTAAACCACTCAAATATTGTTAAACCACTTGAGTCAATAAGCAATAAGCCCACGATAACAGTCCAAGCAAGTAATCACCCGAGGCAAATTTTAATATAAACTCAAAAAGTAAGCATCCACCGTTGAAACATAAATTCATGAAGAAACTAAACACTATTCACATGATAAAAAGGAACTTGAATAATTAATATCCCTTGTCATGCACTGCAAACAAACATCATGATTTATAGCATATAAGCATGAAGAAAGAAAAAACTATTCACATGATAAAAAGGAAAAAAAAACATGAAGAAACTAAACAGTACTCACATGAGAAAGCCACTTTTGAATTAAGCAACCTGTTAACGTTCTCTTCAAAGATGCGCAATGGCCTCGCTTGGTATTAGAAGGTAGACGAATTCGGTAAACTTCTTGATATTAGAAGGTAGACGAATGGCCTCGCTTGGGTTGCTGCCAACCCGAGAGAATGCAGAATGTAGCTGGAGTAAGGAAAACAAAAAATAAAGTGATGGTGAATTAGTTTGTATACCATATTGAGGAATGTTGTGTATGCGACATTGTCCGGATTGGCAGATTCCAAGCGCATGTTTGTTGATAGAGTCAGGACTTGAACAACATTCCATATATATGATCTCCTCACGCAAGCACCAACAATTTGCTGTTGGCATGCTGTAGGAATGACCGACAAGGTTTGACGGAAATCGCCTCCAAGTACGACAGTAATGCCCCCGGAGAGTGCAGTGCTATCAAGCATGTCACGGAGAGTTCTGTCAACAGCTTCAATACAGTAGCGGTGCTACATAGGGACCTCGTCCCATATAATAAGTTTCACTTGTCTCATTAGCTCGCCCTTTGGATCAGTGGAGGGTCTGTTACCTGATCAGTGGGTTGGTGTGATATCGGCCGCTTGCCTAAAACAATCTGGCGCCTTATCTCAGCAGCATCGGGCATGGTTGATGTCTGCGGCCAACACAACAACGGAGTGAGAATTGGATTGGGTGGTGTATACGTAATTGAAAAAAATAATTTGGTATGATACGTCGCCTACCATGTTCAGGTTGGGTAGCGCCTGTATGGGGGTTTCCATTTCCATTTCGATGGGTGTGGTGTGCGTAGGATCCTGGAATATGATAAACAGTAGGCATGTGCATCTATGATTTTGAAGGGGGCACAGGAATACGATAAATAACTCACCATGTGTGTTAGTGCTTGGGTGGGGCTCTCCATTTCCATTACGGGGCGTGAGTCATGTTGACTTAAGTTGCGGACAGTAGATGCGACTTCAGGGGGGACTTTGCTGCATGGCCTTATACGACGGGGTTCAAGGTGTTAAGGAATGATTGTTAAGGAATGGATGCTAAAAGTCCAACCTTAAGCCCCCAAAACGTGCATCTGACACGACCTCCATCCATCCGAGTGTGCCGTGCTCCCAACGGCCAACAGGCAGCGATTGGCCGCACGATACGTGGGGTAGGCATTGGAACAGTAAAGACAGCAAGAGAAGGAATGGTGTGCTCCACAACCTGTTAGAAGGAAAGAACAATATGCAGAATAATAAAATGTGAAGTTGAGCAAAAGACTAAAAGCAAACAAACGAATCTGTATAAAATGTAAAATGTATTGATATAATACAAAGGTTATCACAGAGCGATTGTTTCAAAACTGTGAATATGTTTCAAAACTCAAAGTAACCCAAAGCTGTTGGTATTTTTTTATATATATATATTTTTGAATATCCCATATGCTGGGTATGTTTGATTTGTTATATATATATATCTTGGACTTGTCCATATGGCAAGACTCATTGCCCATATGTCCTCGAGCCCATATGACGGATCTCGAGTATGTCGAGCCCATATGACTGTGAATATGTTTCCAAAAAATGGTACGTATGTAACCAAAAAATGGTGTAAACTGCCTTCACTGAGAATTGTAGTGGGACACAAATGCAGGAACAGAACAGCAAAAATTTCAGTCTGAAATTCGAACAAATCAGATCAAGAAGAATTAGAACCAGATGCAAGAAGAATAAAACCAAACAAATGAAACTGTATAAAATGTATTGATATAACCCAAAGCTGGACACAAAGTGATTGTTTCAAAACAGTGAATATTTTTCTAAACTGTGAATAATTTTCAAAGCTCAAAGTAACCCAAAGGTCCAAAATGTGAAGTAACAGGTTATGTTTCTACACTGTAATCCAATCGGAAATCCATCCAAAACATTCGTTGTAACCCATCCCGAACAAAACACAGTAACTACAAAACAGAAATAATAGGAAAAAAAATCATCTTTTCATTTTAACAATAGGGAAAAAAATCCAAAACATGATACGTGAAAACAATTTCAGTCACTGGAAATCACTGAAATGCGATACGTGAAAATCCAAATGGATTCACTGAAATGCGACTACAACCAGTTATAACCTCAGTTCGCTGGAAATCATCAAAAGGACGTAGCAATTGAAATGGGGTTCGCTTGAAATGCGGTCGAACTGAAAATCGAACAGAAACTAACACCATTCCAAATCAGATCAACTCAATTTCTACGGCAAACCATTACAAATCGAAACAAACTAAATCAGAAGCATAAGGAATTCACAGAATAGAAGCAGACGGTATTCACAGAACAGAAGCAGACGGTGTTCACAGAACAGAAGCATAAGGCATTCACATAGATCGAACACAGAATAGAAGCAGACGGCTGTTATAAACCAGTAGATTTTGAGAGGAATTTTCGGAGGGAGAGAGCAGATGAAATAGGAGAATAGGAAGAAATTTCCAAGAGGAGAGAAGATTTCCACTGATGTGTATGCCACATTATAGAGTGTTCGGCTTTATGTATTATTTGTATTAATTAATTTATTTAGCGAACCCGTTCAGGTTCGCTGCACGTCCAGGTCCGCCGAAATTTATTATTGACCTTTGGATTTGCGTTTCAACGGTCGAGATTATTTCACTTAAGATTTTGGCACCATAATAAGTGTTCGGCACCATAAAGTCTGCACCAGAAAAAAATTCCCTTTGTCCCCAAGGATCAAAATTTGGGCATTTGTTTCTAATCCACAATTTATCTTCCCAAAAGAGATCCCACGGCTCCCGATCCAAAAATGACAGCTTGTAGTCCTGTGTTTTGCCCAAAACAAAAAGAACACAATCTATCCCAAATTCGAGCCCCTCTGTTTTTTCCTCGATCCCAGACAACATGAACTTTCTTCACTGTGGTGGGGCTCATTGGTTGGAGATGAAGGGGATGATCCTAGACGAATTTGTTCATGGTGACGTCCCTCTCGATCAGATCCTCGGTAGCAAAAGTTAATTGTTTCTTGAACTCTTCTACTATTTCTTCCAGCTTTGACGAGATTCCTGCAGGTCGAGCCATGGGGTTGAATAAAGGTGGATCTGGAAACACAGGCTCCGATACCACTGTTATAAACCAGTAGATTTTGAGGGGAATTTTCAGAGGGAGAGAGCAGATGAAATGGGAGAATAGAGAAGAAATTTCCAAGAAGAGGAGAAGATTTCCACCGATGTGGATGCCAGATTATAGAGGAAGGAGAAGTTGGGATAGATCAGACGAAACTCAGGGAGAAGCAGAAGAAGCTTCTAGAGATGGGGAGAATAAAAAACAGAGACACAGTAGAGAAATTCACTTCTATTCCATAAACTCCTTCTTAAGTCTACAGACCCTATATTTATACAATACATTCGAACATTCCAGACTCACGAGACATGACAACGGCATTCGGCAGTCGGCATTCAGCAATGGTGTTGTGAAAAATTGTTCCTCAGATAGCAAGCGGCGGATAAGGAGCTGCTGAACTGGAAGAAGGGAATGGAAAGCATCGAGGGTTGCGAAAATTGGAGCTTCCGAAAACTTGGAAAATAAACCAATTAGAAGGTGCATGGATTGGATGCGTCTACCGAAATGCCCACACATGAAGTTTTTTGTGATGTCGTTTCATTCACAGATTTCCCCAAAAACTTAAGTTTACCGCTGCAACTTAATAATATAAGATATATAAAATCATATCAGTCTACAATCTTAAAATTGAACAACATTAAAAAAAAGTCTCGAACAAAAAAAGCTTCTCGAAACCTCCGGCGGCTTCTCTAAACGACCACCGTTCTCCGACGAATTTCACGGCCCGACATGTCGCAATTGCCAGAATCTCTAGGTAAACCTCCAGATCCCTCTTCAGGAGAGATAATCGTGTCTCCTACTGACTCTCTGCTACAGCGCACAGATCAATCTCTCCCATCCGACACGCTGATGGAAGACAATTCCGACAATCTCCAAGTGGGAATAATCTCGACGGACCTGGTAGCAAACCAACCAAATCCGAGCCCTTTAGTCAAAACTAATTTAGCACCGAGCTCGAACTCACAAAAGGGTGAGGACTCCAGAATTGCAGGTGTCGGTTTAGAGGAAGGACTAAGTCTTCAAATTCTCAATGGGAAGGAATCCCTTCTTTCAAAGCTACTCTCCTCTCTAAGATGGGAGGTGAATCTGACCCACCACACGTACTAGATGAAGAATTTCAAATTCTGGACGATGATATTATTTATGGATCTGCCAATGGAATTCCATCAATTACTTTCTCAGCCCGAATTCATAATCTCTTCGAAAAGAGCATGTCAAATGCTGTCATCATCCGCCCGTTAGGGAGACAATTCAGTTATAATATACTTATGAAGAGGTTAGCGGTGCTATGGAAACTTTCAGGCAACTTTCAGCTTATTGACATGTCAGATGGTTTTTGGTGTGTGAAGTTAACTTCCGTCAAGGATTACCACAATGTTCTGCTTAATGTTCCGTGGTCCTTAATGGGGCACTATCTCACACTTCATCCCTGGCAACGCGGTTTCAATACAAAGGAAGCGCACATTGAGGATGTTCTATCTTGGATTCGCATACCTGGATTGCCAACAGAATATTTCTCTCCGCAGATTCTTCAGAGGCTTACAAGCCCAATAGGGGTGTTTGTTAAGGCTGATACGCACACTCTCAGTGGACAACTGGCTCAATATGCGAGAATAGCAATGAAAATGGATCTCAGGAAACCGTTAATATCTCAAATCATGATAGATGGTTCATGTTACCCAATCCAATATGTGGATCTACACCGCATCTGTTTCCATTGTGGACGTTTTGGCCACCTTATGGAGGAATGTCCTGAGCATAAGGAACCTCCTCCGAAGATGCCCTCTGTTTAGGCAAATCGGCCTGCCAAATCATCCTTGGATGATGGGAATACTATCCGACTTCCTAGTTCACCTCATGCACAAGTACCTCCTGAGATTATCGAGAGCGAAACTCATTCACCAAAATTTGGGGATTGGATGATTGCAACAAAAAGAAGGCGAAGACCTAGCTTTGCAACTGCGCCAATGAACAAAGGACAAGGGATGGGAAAACTCCCCATCGCATCGTGCCCTCTCTTTTCTTTCACAGCATCACATTTTGGTGTTTTGGCTGACAGTCCGAATCTACCTAACGTCAATTCTCTTAATTTGCAGGAGCATCCGAGGTTTGAACTTGCCATCCCAAAGCCAATGCCCACAACTAGAGGCAAGCTCGCATCTGAACTCTCTGCCAAGGTTAACTACTCTTCAGCTAAATCCAATCAAGCATGGACGCAGAAAAACCCAAAACAACCCAATGACAACCCCACTCTGATAGCCACAGTCCCTGATGAATTTTCTCCCAGTAGCTCCAAACGACCAAGATCGACAAATCCTCTCCCTATTCCACTGGAAGATAACACAATCCCCACCAAGTGTGCTACTCCAGACAACTATATTTCCCACACCACAACTGCTGGTTATACTACAGTAACCCTGAGGCACCCCCTTAACCAATCAGCAATCTCAAATGCTACTGCGGATACGGACCCCCCCAAGCAGTATCTTAAGGTCCAAACCAATAGGTATTCGGATAGGTAACAAAGAGGTGGCTTTGAGACACTCAAAGAAAGGAAACTCTAATTCTGAAGATGATTTCTCGGCAATGGATATGGAGGATGCTGTGCCGGATGATGATGATGAGGACCCTCCAAGCCAGGGCCTCTAGCGGTAATCATCTGTATACCCCCCACCTCAAGTCTTTTAATGCAGAATCAAAGTCTAAAAGTCTTATCTTGGAATATCAAAAATCTGTGCACCTTAGCTACTCTCAAAGGCCTTTTAAAACATTATAAGATCAATCACCTTGTTCTGTTGGAGCCAAGAACTAACAACAGGGATGCTGATGAGGTTATATCAAACATTGGCTCTGGCTTCATACACTCTTTCAGAATCAAAACTCAAGGTTTTTCAGGGGGTATTTGGCTCCTTTGGTAAGATCACATTAATATAAAGATCTTATGTTTCGATTGGCAATTTATCCATTTCTCCATTTCAACTGCGCATTTTGCTAACTTTGTTATGACTGCAGTTTATGGTAGTCCAACAAGACAGGTAAGAAGATCCCTATGGAGCCAGCTCTCCAATCTCCCTTTCACACAAGATAAATCGTGGGTTGCACTTGGTGACTTTAATGCATTCCTCTCCAAGAGTGACAAATGCAGCGCCAGACCCTCAACAGGATGTAAGCTTTTTAACAGATGGATCTCAACCACTGGAATGGAAGCCTTTGGCTTCACGGGTTTGAAGTATACTTGGTCAAGGGGCTTATGCCATGAGCGTATAGATTGGGTGTTAGCAAATGTAGAGTTTCGCTCTCTCACAGAGTCCACTTATGTTCAACACTTGCCTCGCACTGCCTCTGACCACTCACCAATTCTCACTGAAATACTCCCTAAGACTAGTTCCCATGGGGTACCCATCTACTTCAGATATTTGGGGGCTTGGGAATTCCATGATCTTTGGGAAAGCTGGTTACTGCTGAACTGGAACACTGATGCTGACCTTTCAATGGCTCTGAATCTGCTCCAGGCTGATTTATTCTCTTGGAAGATGGACATTTTTGGGGATATTTTTAAACAAAAAAGGAGAGTACTTGAAAGACTTGAGGGGGTACAAAAAGCCCTAGAAACATGGCCTTCTACCTTTCTGACTGAACTTAACCAGGAGTTGCGACTTGAGCTGGAGAAGATTTGCATACAGGAAGAGGTCCTCAACAAACAGAAAAGCAGAGCAAACTGGATTAGACTGGGGGATAGAAATACGAAAATGTTTCACGCAAAGCATAAGACCAAAGCACAAAAGAATAGGATTACTACTATTAAGTTGGACACCGGAGTATGGTGCTCAGATCCTCACACCCTGCTCGCAGAAGTAACAAGATATTTCCAGGTGCAATTTGGGGAAGAATTGGGATTCTCTAGACCAGATCTGCTGCAATTCCCAGCCAGGGGTTGTTTCCCACATCTCACAGAACTGGAGCTTAGCCTGTTGTCTAATGCAATTTCAGATAGTGAAATTAAAATGGCCTTATTTGATATGCATCCAGACAAGGCACCTGGTCCGAATGGTTTTCCAGCAGGATTTTACCAAAATAATTGGAAGATAGTCGGCTCATCTGTTTGTCGATATGTTCGTGAGATTTTTGAGAAAAGGACAATGTATACATCTATAAATAGGGGCATGATCACACTAATGCCAAAAGGTGACCAAACTGAAAGATTTGATCAACTCCGACCAATCAGCTTGCTTAATGTTTGTGCAAAGCTTATCACTAAGATCATGGCTAACCGTATGAGGCAAGTCATGCC
>JAOYMZ010069650.1:0-12296 GCA_025802335.1 Pinguicula primuliflora | reverse complement strand
AGTAACTGTCTGACTTGCTTCCGAAGCTAGTAAGGGGGCATTTTTAAAAAAAATTAATTCTGACAGGACATTTGTAAAAAATTTTCAGATTTCTTCTCATGTAGAAATTAGAATTGAAATTGGACTTTATATTTAAATTCTGTTTCGAATTTTAATTTTGTTTATTTAAATATTTAAATCGATAATGAATATAATTCTATGTCTAAATTTCATTAATTTGAATATCCATCTTTTTCTTTACATAAAAACAGATTGTCCGTTCAACATGTCAGCTAGACACTTTAAAATGTGAACACCTTAAATTATCCGCTGGACACTTCAGCGTGGCCCTGCCACCTACTTCTCCGTTCTTTTCCATTATTGTTTTTTAGTCTAACTTTTCAACCATAGTAAGTCGCTGAGTATGAACCATTCTCTTCCACTTTCTACTGTTTTCTATTGTTTTCTACCATCTAAGACTAATGCTAGATGCTTTGCTCTACATAATAATTTTGCACATAGGCTCCTTTTATGTCGTAAAGGGTTGCAAATTATCGGGTCCCAGTGGTTGGAAGAATCTTTCGAGAAGGATCAGAAGTTGCCGAAGCACAATTATAGTTTGAATCCCCAGGGATTTGAGTCCCTAGGTAATATTACTGTAAATTTGGTAGCAACCCACTACTTTTGATATAACCATTACCTATGGAAATTACCATGTCGAAGAGTACGATTCTCTTGGTTAAGCTCATTTGTTCTGCAGTCCCCAATAGGCGATTGTTACCACATTGTGGGTTTTTTCATCGACACACTAATCCAAAGTAAACTCATCATTTATCAAAGTAAGATATTTATTATTATCTATATCTACCAACTCAATTGCATTTTATTGACATACTTAGCCAAAATAGTAAAAAATGATACTTACTTTTGGATACTCGAGCAGTGGTTCGTGCTTTCGACTTTTGCTGGGAATATACAGATCGACTGAACAACAATAAAATTAAATGCAAATTCTGCAACAAAGTCATGACATAACACATTATGCGATTCAAACATCATTTGGCAAAAACTCCCAATTAAATGATCAGTCCATGCCCCGCAATCCCAACTGATTCTCTTAACAGGGTGAAGGAAAGCATGGTCGTGAGTGATGTAAGTTTATACAGAAATCTCTCATTCTTCATCTACATCCTAAAAAATATTGTATTTCATTTTTTTTTATAGGAAGTCAATGCATCTATCTAAGTGTAAAAGCTATTACGGTCAGCATTGGAATCTAATATGTTATATCTAAATTCTTGGACAAATAGGTTGCACATCAAATACGACGGAATACACGAATGTTGATGCACAACGAGGAAGAACCAGTAGATCAACTAACATTGCTTGCATATACGTAAGTTTTCCATCATGCCTGATATTTATGTTTAGTCATCAAACAACATGTATCGCAACATATCCATGTTTGTAGCCAAAATCAGGAGGATATGCAAGTACAATGCCAATTACCATTAGATCAACAGATAGCCACAACTGTTTTGTATGTTTAACATTATTTATTAAACACGCAGTACCTAATCAACATAATTGATGTTGTATATCATTTTATAACTCATGACGCCTAATTAATATATCCCCATTTATAAAAAAGTTATGCTTTATCGAATATTTTCTATCAAACTCATGACATGGATAATGCGTCTGCCATTCGGCGAAGAGCTATTGTCATGGGCAAACGTCCAAGAATGAACAATTCAGGATTAGACCTACTAGATGACGATGAACACCAGGTGTGTCTCTATTTATAATGCTTAATGTTAACATACATTCGATGCATACGAAATATTTTCATCAAATAATAGTACTTACTGTTGATATATTTCTAAATAGATTGCTTAATGAACTAGGCGAAATCTGGGAGAACGACTCAGTATGTCTTCAAATCATAGTACTTATGATTATCAAACTACAATATGTATTTAATTTTTTTTGCTACAGGCATATACTAATCGTGACATCATCAATAATAATAGTTCTCATTATTATCAGACTACAAATCTGGAAGATAACATCATCAATAATAATAGTTCTCATTATTATCAGACTACAAATCTGTAAGTGCTCTATCTTCCATCAAACAGCACGTTCGCGAATTCACTATCCGTGGAAAGTCATGCTCATGTCTGTGTTCATGCATATCATTGTTTAATGTATTGTTTGCACTTCAAATTTTGCAGTGCAAACAATCAGGAAGGCGAACAATTGTCACTTCAAACATCAGTATCCCAACACACAGACCCATCATTTCTGTGAGTGCCAAATATCCATTAAAAACAATCACCTAATTAACGCATTTAGTGATGTGTATCATTTTGTAACTTCAAACATATGTGCAATCAAACATTTACAGTGAACCTTATGAAGATGAAGAATATTCAGAAAGCACATATAATGATGTCGAGTATGTGTCCTCATCAGTAGTGGGTCATCTACATTCAGAGAGACACTATTTGGGAAAATGGACATCGAATGTAACTCATGCAAAGCCCTTCACTGCATGGACGAGAAGTTAGTGCTTTACTCCAAAACAAAGCCACTATTTGGTTCATGTTGCCTTCAAGGAAAAGTGAGACTACTTCTTTTGGATAAATCGCCACCAACACTTTTGAAGCTTTACAATGGGGATAACCATCAATCGATATCATTTCGACAGTACATTTGGCAGTACAATGCAGTCATGGTGTTTTAACACTCCCCTTCACATGACGAGACGACAATTTCCCATTCACCTGGCATACGCTGTGACGATCAATATGGCACAGGGATAATCTGTAAGGTCTGTGGGGGTTGATTTCAGCACTCCAGTGCTTAGCTACGGACAGGCGTACGTGACATTATCTAGAGTTAGATCCTGTGATCGGATCAATGTTCTATTATCAGAAGACAGTGCAACTACCACGACGAATGTTGTGTATCCTGAAAAATTGTTGCAAATGTGATTTACCTTAATAAATTATTCCTAACATCACATGAATAAGATCTATTTTGATTGTTTCATAACAAGCTAAAGAATTTGTGTAGTTTGAATTTATCATATTCAAATCACGGACCGTGTCTTCAGCCACGGGTATTATCCTAGTAAATTCTAAATCATAAAAATTTTCACAATTATAAAGATAATGATAATGTCGGAGCAAACTCCATTTAACAAAATTATATTTATTATTTATTATTATTAATTTGAAATAATAATTATGTTATTTAATTTTTAAGGAAAAATCTCTTATCAATGTCATATCATAACATGCATAATATATTTTATAATTTTTTAATTCGGTAAAATTGAATATCATTAAATATCTCTAAATTAACCCTAAACGATTATATACTCTTCAAATCATGGTATTCTTATCAAAGTCAGTAAAACTGCTAACAGTATGCTACAGTAATTTTCAAAGAGCATGCTAGACATTTTGAAATGGGACCGAAATTTAAATCGAAAGTACGAGGAATGACGAAACTAGCCCTCCCACTTAGCACAGAAACACATTTGTGTTAGGGGTAGTTTCGTCACTTCACCAGATTTCGGTATGGAAATTCGGTTTTGAGGTTGTACGAATAGTATCTCTTTTTCATAACCTCCTAAAATATGCTAGCAATAAGGAAAATCTTTTTTTTTATAAGGGAAATCTTCATATGGTCACTCTTTGAGTGATTAGTATTTTTTTCGGGCGCACAATTTTTGAGTGACACTATCCGTTTTTGAAACTGGTCGTATAATTGAAAAGATTATACATAAGAGATGAAAAGCCACAAGTTCCAATACGATTTAGACGACTTTATCATCGAAAATTTCTGAATCCCTTTCCCCTTAGGTTAAGTAGTCCTTAATAGGGTTTTAGAAATTCCCGGCTACGAAGTCACCGGGACCGTGCCGAAACATAAGGCTTTCCATCTCTTATATATAAGTTTTCCAATTATGCGACCAATTTTAAAAATGTATGATATCATGCAAAAATTGTACATCCGAAGACCGATCACTTCCTTAGCAACAATATGCAACAAACTATTTATAATGATCAAAATGATCAAGTTAGGGAAAGTTTTAGAAGCAACCATATGAACTATGTATCTACTAACATAAAATCAATACCAAATTATTGAATTTGTACCTACACCACACTAGAACCCTTAAATCATCTCAAGAACACGTGAATCATCATCCAAAGTGTTTAGCCGCCCATAACAAGAGAAAAAAAGCAACAAATTCATAGACATCTTCATAGACATCTTCATAGACAAAGATAATGAAGTATGTTGTTTTGTTTTCAATGAAAAGTGAGTAAAACCTAGACAAAACTCAGTGAATACTGCAAAACTACTCTAGAGCTCAAAAACATAAACGGCACGCATGCAAGGATTGAGGGAACAAGCTCTCATTAGTCATTATATAGGAAAAAATAAACACAAGGCCTTAAATAAGGAAGGAGCCCTTTAGTGAACCTCCTGATGTGTTCAAACCTTTCTATTTTAGTAAGATTTTAGAAATGTTTGGCGAATTAATGGGAGTTTTGCTCTTATATGTATAAGTTTTTCATTGATGTTTTCAATTTCGGTAGAAGATGATGACAATAGCCCAAAATTGTATTGTCTAGTGCAATTGTGTTCATGAGGCACTCTTTAATGTATGTCCTGAATGTATATCTCGCCCCACCATGAGCTAAATCTTGAATCCTCAAATGTGTCTCCCGTCCCACCGTGAGCTAAATCTTGAATCCCCGAATGTGTATCTCGTCCCTCCTTGAGCTAAATCTTGATTCAAATGCCTTAAACAAAGAAAATGTTATTCATACACATTTTAGTGATATTACTTATATTTGTGATGTGACAACAATCTTATTACAATTTTTTATTTCTCATCTTTATACATTTTATTTTGATTATGATTGTGACTGATCTTAAATAGATGTAGTTAAGGGGTTGGCTGTGAAGTTCTATACCCAAAAAATTCTAGCAAGAATTTCACAAGAAATGTGAGATGGCAACACTGTATTAATTGGCCAGAAGGTGTGGGTCAACCACTTATTTAAGTCCTGTTTTGCGCAGCCTTCTAAAAATTATAATTAGATTATAATTTTTTTTTAAAAAAAATGAGTATTTTGCTCGGTAAAAGTACTACTACTTGTTCTTATTTTTAGAACCTCTCTTTTCCTTCTAAAAATTGGAATGATAATTTTGAAATTATTCTAAACTCGTAAACAATATAAAAGACAAAATTATCCTTATTCTCATCATTAATTAGTTAAATAAAGGTTATTTTGCTAATCTATTATTAGTTTTATATTATATAATTAAAATTGAACTTTAAATAAATATTTTTTCAAAAACTTGCACAAAACACCATACATTCTAAAAATAAGAACAAGTAGAAGAAGTAGTAGAAGAACTTTTGCAGAAAACAGAGCCTTAATAAGGTATTGTCACTACATGTTTCTTGTGAAATTCTTGGTTAGGATATAAAATTTCTTTGAAAATAAATTAATAAATTTCTTAGGATATAGAAAGTAAATTTTTTAAAAAAATTTATTTTCTAACTCGTTACATGATCAATTACCCAAATCCCATCAATTATATACATTAGCTCAAGTGATGAGCATATAAATTCTCGAGTTTTTTTCACAACCCACACTATATGTCCCACCTTATGTTCCGAGTTTTATTTGTGGACGTCGGATAGAAATCGGCCACAGCTAAAACCTCACTTACTACACACAACCCGAACCGAATTTGTTATCGAATTTGGGTCGGAATTCGTCTCGCTAGCTTTAAAACTCCTAAATGGATTTTTCTTCATAGAAACTCTTAGCGATATTAAAGGGATTGACCCAAGTCCTTGTGATTTGGTGAAACTCACCTAACATAGATATAGGAGATTTGTGGTATATGGCAAGAGAAACCTTGCACTTATAAATCACCTTATGCACACGTCTATATAATCAATAAAATAAGGAGAGAATCACCAAGATCTCAACACCTCAATTATTTCTACATTGTTATGCCTCTTCAATTCTTTTGAACTTTTCATGGTATCGAAGCATCCTCGTTCACATAATTGATCCAACTCTTCCCTGCAGCCTCCCTCTTCCAATCTTCATCCTCCAATCCAAATCCCCTTCATCACTACTTATTCTCTCCTTCTCTTATCTCAAACTCATTCATCCCTACAAGAAAGCTTTTGGCTGCGTCTTTCAAACCTCAACATTATACCTACAGCCCGTGATCTGAATATCACGAACCAACAAGCAATCAGTTGCCAAATTCATCTCTCTCATTCATTCCTCATTCTCTATGGCTTTTGCTCCTTAAATCTCTCCCAATTCGTCTCTATGAAGCTTGATTCGATAAACTATTTTTCGTGGATGTCACAAATTGTGCCAATCCTAAAAAGCTATGACCTCATGTCAATAGCTGATGGATCTATTTCCTGTCCCGTTGCCACTCTGATAGTCCAGACTAAACCAAAGGAAGGTGAACCCCAGGCTGAACTGAAAGACAATGCTGAGTTTCGTGAATGGTGTCACAAGCACCTGTTTATCCTCGCTCTGATCAATGGCTCCCTATCGCCGGAAATACTACCTGAAACCTACAGGCTCACCAGTGTTGCAGCAGTTTAGGATAAGCTGGCTCATTGTTTCTCACAAAAGAATGCTTCCCGCGTGCTAAACTTAAAGAGGCATCTAAAGAATCTTAAGCAGGGCCAGCAAACCTATGTCGCCTTTCTTCAATCTGCAACGTTAATCAGAGTCGAGTTATCAGCAGCAGGACAAATCATAACTGATGATGAATTGATCGATTACATCGCTGGAGGACTATCTCCAGCCTTCCAAATGTTTGTGCCTCACATTTCTTTCACATGGCGACTCTTTGCCCTAACTATGGGAGATTTTGAAAGTGAGCTTATTACCTATGAATCTCTGATCAGTGCTCTAGCCCCTGACTCTGATGCAGTAGCCCTCCGATCCTCCAATCATTTGCTTGAATTTGGCGACCCTCTTCATACGCAGCGACATTCCGAGGTCCATATCGTGGTGGCCGTGGGAGATTCACCAGTGATGGACAATTTCATGGCAGAAGCTATGGACGGGGCAAATTTAGTGGTGGAGGAGGTGGATTTTTGGCCGGCTCCTTCCGTGATCGCGGAGCATCGATGAATTCATGGTGGATGACAAATTCGATAAACTTTAGGGAGCCTCCAATGAACTCTGCTCGATCTGTTCTTGGGCCAGCTCCTCAAGGTGATGGCAATTATCTAGGAAGTGAATTGGGCCATCAGGGCCGTTTTAATTCAAGCCCATTTCAACAGGTTGGCGGATAGCAATTTAATCCAAGCCCAGTTCGGCAGCCATTTACTCAAGGACAACAACAGGTTGGTGGCCCAGTAGGCCCAGATCCTGGTATTTGACAAAGTCAAGCTCCTCCAAGCAACATAAATTCGTACGCTTGCCAGATTTGTGGAGGACGTAGTCATACTGTTCTGGACTACTTCAGTCGTATAGATCATTCTTTTCAGGGACGTCATCCACTTGCTAATCTCATGACTATGGCTGCACAGTCTAATACTATAATTGACAATGGATTGTGGTTTGCTTACTCGGGGGTGGATAATCATATTACTAATGATTTGGTCACTCTTTCCTTACAGGAACACTATTCAGGAGGGAATGAGGTTGCCGTAGGCAATCGAGAATCTCTAAAAATCAAGCATACTGGTTCACTACATTATCAAACTCACTCTGGTTCCCTTACAGTCTCCAAAGTTTTTTTTGCCTTTATGCTTTTGCTAAATTATTATCTTTACACAATTTTTGCTGGGATAATGATTGTATCTTTATCGTAACTAAATATGGTTACTTTGTGAAGGACAACAAAACGAGAAGGATGCTCCTTCAGGGGCCTAGCGTTAATGGTCTCTATCCAGTGGACCTATCGAAAAACTCTTCTCATCTCAATTGTGCATTGATGGGCATGGTTGGTGTGAAGACGTCCTTTAACAATTGACATGAAAGATTAGGTCATACTGCTACTCCCATAGTTCGTCATTTAGTTCAAAATAATGAATTTCCTGTATCAGGATCTCGTTGCTTAGTTTTATGTGATGCATGTCCATTAGGCAAAAGTATACAACTGCCATTTTATTATTCTGCATGTTGCTCGCATTTTTCTTTAGAGTTAATTCATTCAGATGTGTGGACTGTCTCTATTTTATCCAATACTAGTTTTCGCTATTATGTCAATCGGGAACAACGATTGAAGGTAAAAGGGGAGGCGCCAAAATTACCCCCTTGCCCTCCTATTTTATATGGAGCTCATTTTTTCCCGTCTAGGTGTTTTGGTCATACTGCTGATGTTAATTTGAGTTATGCAATTGATGTGATAAGTGATAAATGAGTTCTTGATTGTGGGGCTACTATACAGTCATCCATGACGTTGCTAATATAATTATTAAGATGGATCTTAAAATAGTCATATTCAGACAACTAATGGAGCTCTTATTCAAGTGAAGGAATCTAGGACGATTGAGATTACTCTGAATCTCAAGCTATCAAATTGTGTATTTGTTCCTTTATATCTCATAAGCTTCTCTCAATTAGTCATGTTATCATGGAGTTGAATTGGACGTTATAATGTATCCATCTTTCTGCTAAATAAACAGCTGTCGAGACTGCTTCGGGCCAAAAAAATGATGGGACACTCGACTCAATCATGAGGGCACGAGTTATCTCAAGAAGGAAACGGTTTTTCCGTTCGGCCACACCATTCTGCTGTGGAGAATAGGGACATGAGGTCTGGTGTAGCAATCCATTTTCTTCACAAAAAACTTTCATTTGATGGTTTACAAATTCACCTCCATTATCGGAACGAAGAATTTGGATTTTAGCTTTAAACTGGGTGAAGACCATACGATAAAAAAGGACGAATTTTTCGAAAACTTCAGACTTATTTTTCAGCAAATAAACCCATGTCATCCGGGTGCAATCATCAATGAAAAGTACGAAATAACGCATTCCCTGACCCCCAATAACCGGTGCTGGTCCCCAAACATCAGAATGAACTAAGGAAAACATATCTTTGACAGGAACATGTTTAGATAAATAAGGTTGTTTGTGGCTTTTCGCTAACACACAAGTCTCACAATGGAAAGGTGCACTAGACAGCTTAGGAAATAACCGACGGAGATAAGACTGGGAAGGATGACCAAGACGACGATGCCACAGCCAACTTTGTGAGTCTGGGGACCCGCGAGTTAGGAGTGTCCGTCCTTCTGAGTCCATTTCATCAACATAGTACAGACCATCCCGTTCAGTGCCACGCCCAATTATTTTCTTCGTACGGATGTCCTGTAAGATACAAAAAGTGGGATACATTAGTACAACACAATTTAACTCCTTTGAGATGTGGCTAATGGAGAGCAATTTATAGGACAAAGATGGGACATAAAGACATTTCGATAAGCGCATAGAGGGAGAAATTTCAATAATTCCGGCACTTTTTACTGGGGCGAGCGAGCCACTAGCTGTCTGAACCACTTTCTTTTGCGTTTTCTGCACTTCAATAATGTCAGATAAATCATAAGTAATTGTATCAGTGGCCCCGCAATCAAAAATCCATCCGGAATTCTTCTTCGGGCCTGTATTTTTCACCGTATTTGCGGAAGCAATTTTGTCACCTTGGTGGGCTGTCTGAACAAAGGAGTTGGTCACACTTACTTTGGGCCTGCATTCTGTTTTTGGCCCAGATTTAATCCTCCCTGCACAAGTATTATTTTCGGGCCCAAACATTCCTGCAACATTAGTCAAATTCGGCCCAGCACTAATATTTGGCCCAGTTTTAATAGTGTCATCACAAAAATTACCGAAACACCCTTGGGGAAAAAAACTAGCGGATGTAAATGATGAGGGGCGAGATGGTAATTTCACATCCATCCCCCTTCTATATATACCTGTGTTCCGGGTCGGTGCTCCAGCTGGTTCGTGCATACAGGTTTCAATCGTCTCGATACGGATCCCGTCATTCTCTTGTTGCTGCTTAAATCTATCATAGTCGCGTCCTATATTCACGGTGGCAACACCTTCTGCAACTTCTTCTTCAGGCGGGTAGTGACCACCGTCAGTAATGGCAGCACGGCTGCCCCATCGTCCAAAGGAGTTTCGTCCGCCGTGCTGACCACCACGGTTAGACCACGAGTTCCTGTGTAATTTATAGCAGTCCTTCTTCCAGTGGCCTAAATTTTGACAATAGTCGTAGAAAGGACGTCGATATGATGAATTGCCGCCGTGATTTTGGGCTTCTGATCGATGGTCCAGGGTTTGGGTCAACCCTTCGACTGGTTGGGTGTGACGACTCACGTCTGTCGCCTCGTGGCCGGAAATTGCGAGCCCAATTCCAATTTCGCCCGATGATGAATTTTCCAATCCGCCGGAGACTGTGTTGTTTGATTTCCAAATCTGACTTCTTACAGCCTCCCGTCGTAAAGTAGCATAAGCGGCGTCAACCGAGGGCAAAGGGGATTCCTTGAGTATATCTCGAGTAATCGCCTCAAATGCTGGATGTAATCCGGCCAGAAATTTGAAGAGTCTGTGCTCGGCTTGAATCTGATTGTGTGTTCCTTGGTCTTCAACACATTTCATCGGGTTTGGCCGCCTTCGATCAATCTCTGTCCACAAGGAGTTGCACTGGGAGTAATACTCTTCCAACTGTTGTGATCCTTGTACAATCCTGTCGGCCCTCGTCACTAGATCAAAAATTTGTAAACTATCCTCACCGGCGTTGAATGTCCGGGCGAGAATTTTCCAAAGTTCGAAAGAATTTGGATAATAGATGAATTGATCTACCAGTTTTCGATCAATGGATTTGGTAATCCACTGAAATACCTGAGTATCCTGTTTGCGCTATTCCTTGTACCAGGGGTTGCCTTTTGGTGGCTCTTTGGCATCGCCGGAGATGTACTCCAGACAATCCTTGCTGACTATCGCGAGTTCCATCTTTCTTGCCCACAAAACATAATTGTTGTGGTCTAATTTCATATCAATGATGATAGATCCTTCTTCATCCTTCTTGGATGACTTACCGGCTGTCTGAGATTCAAAAAATTGTCTAATCTGTTGAGAAACGATTTCTTGTACTTCTGCTTGCGGGATCATGATACCGTCTGGGCTTTGATCTTTGCTCATGTTTCGGAGTTGAGGTAGATGACGAGAATTCAGGCTTTTAATCCTGCTCTGATATCATGTTTTAATTGTAGAAGTGATTTGTGTGTTTGTAGATGAACAGTAAAGAAGGACAAGGATTTACGTGATTCGGTCAATTGGCTACGTCCATGAGAGAGGCTTCCTTCCTTCTCTTTCTCTTAGTTACAATCGGTTCTCATAAAATCAGTTCTTATATAACGTACCTTGCGATACTTTTATATACATGGGTTGTGGAAAATATTCAATCACGCGTGCTTGTGCTTTCCTTTTGACCCATGTGTGCTTGTGCTTGCTTTTGACCCATTTCTTGCTTTTGATACCATGTCACGCAAGCTTGCTTTTAATTACGTCACGTGTGCTTACGTTTTCAACATCCATGTCACGCATGCTTACTTTTTCAACAGTACTCAACCAATGGTAACCCGTCTTTTCCACCTTGATGGATTGTCTCCCGTGGTTCACCACTTCTATTTAACTGTCCGACTGTGGGTGATGAGCTGTTGTAAATGTAGTGCAATGCCACTAAGTCTGAACAATTCTTTCAAGAAGGAGCTAGTGAACTCATTGTCGCGGTTGCAAACAATAGTTTCGGGCACCCCGTGAAGGCAAAAAATCTCGTGAAAAACATTTGAGCAACATTGACAACATAGTAAGGGTGTTTAAGGGCTAAGAACTGTGCCATTTTAGTTAACCTATTGACGACCACCAGAATAACCATTTTGCCGTGAGAATAGGGCAAATGATCGATGAAATCCATCCATCAGCCCATATGAGTTTTGGAACTAACAGAGGCTGCAGCAGTCCAACATGTTACAAGTGGTTGACTTTATTGCACCGACAAGTTAAGCATGAGGATATGAGAGCTGTGATCGAGATTTCATGGATGGCCAGTAGAACTCTATTCTAGCTCAGTGCACGATATTCAGGATTCTTTCGTGTGGGTGGTTGATGAGCCAAAATCATATAGAGTTTTAGGCTCATTTATTCATTGAATTATTAATGATTTTGATTCATGAGCTCAGTTTTATACTTGTTATACTTGATTTATCTTCATTTCGTCCCATATAG
>JAOYMZ010069639.1:0-12300 GCA_025802335.1 Pinguicula primuliflora | reverse complement strand
AAACCATGGTTTGTGGAAGAAAAGCCGACCAAAATGGAGCGGAACAGGACGGAGAACCTGCAATGTATGTAAAGTCAGCAACAAACCATGAAGAAGTGGTTGAAGGGTTTGAGAAACTGACGGTGGAGCAACCGATCGGCCTGTCATGAACTCAAAACCAAAAAAGATTAAAGAAATTGCTTCTAACAATTACAGAAAAGGAATTGAAGAAAACTAAATCCTCACCACCAAATTTAGGCAGAACGAATCTAGAAACTAATACCCCAACACAATGGGTTTGAATCACCGAGAAGGGTGCGAGATTGGAGGCGTCTCTTCCAGTTGGTATACCTGAGATCGGAGATGCGAGAAGTGAGGAGAAGCTTCCGGAAAAAAAGAAGGCACAAAACCATGGTTGGTGAGGAAGAACCATAGTTAGCAAGGAAATTCAGCCTTTAAAATTAATGGAACGGAAAACCTGAGATATATTTATTAGTATATAGGATGTGAAGTCAACACAAATTGTGAATTTTAAGCAATTAATATTAAGAACTTTTTTTTGATGGGTCAATTAATATTAAGAACTATGGCATAGCATCTTGTCTTCATGGCATGAAGCTCGATATAAAGTATTCATCATACTTGTGCTTGTTAGAAGAATTAATTATTCAATCGTGAGTGAGAAGATATGTTTAAGAATAGTTAAAAAGCTCTGGAAGCTATGAGTCCCAGCTTCCGAACTATTTTATCACAAATGTTTTGTTTAACAATGGAACTCTAAAAGCCAAAACAATATAAACATAAAAAGTGCTGCTACACAGATGTTCAGGGGGGGCTCAAACAGCACAGAGGACGGTCCCCTAACCACGGAGACGGCTTCAAGGCCTACAGACACGGCACCAGGACCTATGGACCTATAAATGCGTCTGGAAGCACCGATCTGGAAATGAGATCGTGGAGATCCTGCCTTGGTGACTCCAGATTCAGGAATACATTAACATCTATACTGATAGTAGGGATAGGAGGACTTCCTTCTAGAGTTTCCTGTTCGAATCGAAATATATTAAGCCACCTGGAATTTCGGGAGAGCCTAGCCTTAGCTAGCTGATCTGCCAACTGGTTCTGAGTCCTGCTGATATGCACAATGGTATGAGGCACACATACAGCTAGGACTTAATGCTCCTGATCAGGCTTGTGTTCGGGAGGTCCACCAACCTACCCTTGATTAAGGAGATTACGTTTGCACTGTCCGATTGAATCAGTAGGTTTCTCAACTTTAGAACCCCTGCCAAGGCTATGCCATAATACAAGGCCCATAACTCAGCTGATATAACAGTGCAGGAACCAATTCGGAGATTAAAACCCAGCACCCAGGATCCGTTCATGGTACGGAGAAAGCCCTCGCACGCCACCCTTCCATCCTTTTGACACACAACGCCATCCATGGATAGGCACACCCGGGCTGAGGTAATCTCATCAGCGCCAGGGATGCTAGGTCGCTGAAGGATGCACCTTGCCTTCTCATCATTTAGCACACTTTTTGCCTCCCTGAAAGAAGCATGTATTGAGCTGACTAAACCAGCAGAGGAGCTCTGAATTCCCTGGATTATGAGGTTGTTTCTAGCTCCCCAAATCTTCCAGCAGGTTGAGCAAAGAAGGCGCTCCAGTCCTGACAGAGTTTAGAGCCTGATAAGTTGCTGATGATCCATTCCTGGAGCGAAACAGTGCTGAAAAAGGGTTGAAGGACAGGGGTCCCGATCGACAACCATATGTCCCTGCTCATAGAGCAGTCCCGTAAGATGTGAAGTATGGACTCATTCGTAGGACAAGAGGGACAGTCCGGGTATGGGATGATGCCTCTTTGATTTCGCAGCAAATTCGTCCAAAGCACCTCATGTAGAACCCTCCAGATGAAAAGCTTAATGTGTTCCGGAGTTTGAAGAGCCCATATGCTAGACCACGATAAGGATGCTACGGGTGATGCTGGTAAGATCACACTGTCCAACGTGGATGAACAACTAAAAAGTCTGTTGGGGGAATACGCCCATGAACGAAAGTCCGGCCCGACCTCAAAGTTTGGCGCCGGGATGGCCAGAATCCTGTCCACCAGTTCTGGCGGGAGCCTAACTTGCAGCTCCCCAACATTCCAGCCCCCTGTGAGAAGACAGAAGCTTGTGACCTTTCGATCCAGCACTTGGTCAGATAAAACAGTTAAGGATGAATGCAATAAAGGAGTCTCAAAAGGATACCAAGTATCTAGCCAGAAGGACACTAGGCAACCATCACCAATTACCCAACGAGTACTTTGTATCACATTTGGGATATGCTTACAAAGTTGCTTCCACATATGAGAGCCACAGGAGGAAGGGAGGAACTGGGAGGTACCTGCATTATATTTCATATACTTTACCCAAAACACTTTAACCCAAAGCTTGTCTTAACAGGTAGAGAAGTCCCAAGCCAGCTTTAGCATGAAGGACTTATTTGTGTGCCGAGAGCTGCATAAACCGAGGCCACCATGCTCCTTTTTTCGACACATTTTTCCCCAAGAGACCAAAGGAGACTTAGGATGATAAGATGAGCTGTTCCACATGAAATCCCTCGTAATCCCTATCCATTTCATCGCAAACTGATAACGGAAGGGGAGCGGACTGCATAGGATATAGGGGCAGAGCAGACAACACTGCTTTACTTAAGACCAATCGACCCGCCATTGAAATTTTCTTGGAATGCCAAAGCTGCGTTTTCCTTCGTATCTTTGATGGAATAGCCGCGAAGGAGGCCTTCGAAATCCTTGTGTGAATAAGTGGGACACCAAGATATATCCTTAGCTCTTCTACATGGGTGATCTCTAGAATTCCTTCAATCTCTCTAGCCTTAGAAAGGGGGACATTCGGAGTGATCCATATCATTGATTTGCTAGGGCTCACGGTTTGGTCAAAATAAGAGGTAAATCTCTCCAAAACATCCCGAATCACCGAGGCTTGATCACTTGAGGCTTCTACGAACAGAATGAGGTCGTCTGCAAACATAAGATGCGAGAGCTTTAGTTTCTGATGGCCAAAACAGAGAGACTTCCATAAACCCGCATTAACTACTTCATCAATTAAATGTCCCAGTTTTTCCATACATAGAACGAATAGGTACGGTGAAATCGGGTCACCCTGACGCACGCCCCTCTTTGGATAGAAAACCGGGCCTCGCAGCCCCTCCCATAGCACCTGAGTTGAGCTTGTGGAGAGAGAAGACATAATAATCCGTGAGATATAGGAAAGAATTCCAACATCGTTGAGTGTCTCCACAATGAAAGGCCACTCCATTTTGTCGAAGGCTTTCGCAAGGTCGATTTTAATAGCCATATAACCTTGGCGTCCCTTATATTGGCGCATTGTATGAATGACCTCTTTAACCACAATAATGTTGTCAATAATGCTCCTGCCTTTGATGAAGCTCGATTGGTTTGGCGAGACCACATATGGAAGAATAAGGCGAAGGCGATTTGCAATAACCTTCGATACGAGTTCCACACTGAAGTTGATGAGACTTATAAGGCGGAAACTATCAAAACTTTCTGGACAGTCCATCTTGGGTAATAAGAAAAGCATTCCTTTATTTTCCATCGATGGCACACCACCCTGCATAAAAATTTGATGCACGAACTGCAGTAAGGAAGCAGCAATTATGTTCCAATTATGCTTGAAGAAGCTCCCTAGAAACCCGTCAGGACCAGCTGCCTTGTCGGGGTTCATATCCGTCAAAGCCTAGAGTATTTCTGGGTCTTCCACTCTCTTGCTGAGCTTGGATAATTGCTCATCGGATATTGCCGGAAATCTGTTAGGTAAGGTTGGATGGGACGAGGCAGAAGGGGGAGGGGCGCCCTCAGCGCGATAAATATTACTGAAATGTTTAGTAACCTCCAACAGTAGCGTCGTTCGGTCATTACACCAGCGACCATCTTGTAACTTTATAGTTTTGACACGGCTCTGAGTGCATTTCTCTCTGTGATGAGAGTGGAATAGCTTCGTGTTCCGGTCCCCTTGCAGAATCCACTACTTTCTTGATGCTTTCTTTTGGAGAAGCCCCTCCCTTGTCAGGATACATTCCAATTCCCTACGCAGCTCAAATTCAAGGTTCCTCAGATAGACTGTCCGATGCTGAGCTAGCGACTTCTAAAGGCCAGTTAACCGATTAAGTACGCGTCTCTTCTGCCTGAATACATTCCCAAAGTGGCTGACTTTCCAAGAAACAATTGAATCTTGCAGCAAACTGAGAGCCTCTAAAAAGGGGGTATCCAAATGCCGGAAAATTTTTACTATTGCCCCGTCAGAATTAAAACTTTTTAAAAATGCCCTCGTACTCGCTCCCGGAGCGAGTAAAACAGGTTACTCGCTTCCGGAGCGAGTAACTTTTTTATTATTTACTCTGGAATCGAGTAAAAAAATTAATATGTAATTAATGATATTAATGATAGATCCGATTAAATGGTGTTTTAATATTTTTCTTTTTCCCCACTTTTTTATCTTTCTGCGGCCATCGGAGAAGAAGACCAGCTTCCCTTCAACTGAAGTATCCACAATCGAATCCAGAATCAAAATCACCGAAGAAGACCGGAGAAATTTGGCCTGATATTTTTTTGATGAAGAATTAAATTTCAATTTTACCGAATTGGATTTCAATTTGGTCGGACATGTTGTCGGTCCAAATCGAATCTGGTGTCTTCGAAATCCAGAATCGCACCAGTGTGTCTACGAAATTTTGATTCTTCATGTTTTCCGTCTTGTTCCGTACATGGTCGTCGATGATTTTCTCGAGAAACGCACTGAAGATCTTGCTCAACTTCTTCAAACGGTGAACTGAGCCCTGAAGATCAAGCTTTCTGAGGTACGTAAAATAGTCGCCAAGGTTGAAGGTAGTCGTTGTTGAAGGAGTTGTGAGAGCGACAATGAAGAAATACAAACGTCCAGATTGAAGTTTCTTCTCCAATTCATTCGGGGAGATCTTCTTTGAGGAAAGAGAAACGAATGTGTCTAACTGGAGGAAAGAGAAAAAATTAATCGGATTTTTTGGGAATTAGAGTGAGGATTGAAGTTTTTCTATCATTAATTACATAATTAATTTTTTACTCGATTCCAGACCGAGTTTTAAAAAAGTTGCTCGCTCCGGAAGAGAGTAACCTGTTTTACTCGCTCTGGAAGCGAGTAACCTGTTTTACTCGCTCCGGGAGCGAGTACGAGGCATTTTTAAAAAGTTTTAATTCTGACGGGACAATAGTAAAATTTTTCCTTTCATCTCGTGACCAGAAGACGTTGAAATGAAGTCTCGAAACAAAATGAAAATGACAAATAAAAAAATGAAAAATGTAAATTTAGAATGAAGTACGTGGCAGGATAGTCCGGTCAACTAACCAGCGCCGGGCTAGTGATGGGGTAGACAAAAAGACTGAAAAATCCGGGGATTTCATCCAAGCAATGCAAGAAAGGGAGGGTATTGTGGTCAATTCATAAACCGAAAATAAAACGTTGAGAAGTAGAGAAGAAGCAAGCAAGCCGCAGGCCCTCCCCTCCAATCGCTGAATCTGATTCCTCGTGACTGTGTGGGATGGGTACGGTCCTTTTTCAACCGTATACTATACAATGCCCCCAAAACGACAGTGTTTCTGGCCGTTTGGTATGCACCGCATAGTGGTACTGTGCTAAAGCACCGTACCCACCCTCATCCCCTTCGTGACAGTGAATATAATGACGAAATCAGCAGCGTCGGCCATACGAGCCACCGCCGCGCCGGACAATTGGACATACATGTTAACGTGTTTTGAGGCACGAACCTTAGATCTTGATGCGGCGGCGAGATGGAGCGTCCCCCGCCGGCTGGTCTCCTCCGAGATGGCGCAGGCGGATCCGCCGCTGAAGGAGGTCTCCCCGCCGTTCCACGAGAGCGGCATTGTGGGGCTCGCGCGGTGAGCCGAAACCTTCCGGCGGGCATTCACGTAAACAGATTTCGACCTACGCTGGCGGACGCTCCACTCCATCGTGAGTGTCGCTACTCTGTTCTCCTTCGGTGTCTCCGTAGACGTTGATAAATTTCATATAAACCGAGCCATCCCGAACTAACTACGGGTCAATGGTCGCCCGGCCCATCACACTCGGGTCAACGGGCTTTGAATAAATTGAGCCCAGGGACAACTGGATCTCATGTATGCAGGTGTACGTGCGGGGTTAAGTTGATAGGAATGTGAGTGTCACTATTAAAACCTTGAGTCCAAGGTTATGAGTACCTCCACAATTTCCTATTTTATACTTAAGTTTCTTTCTTTAGATTTCCGGTACGGGAGATTTGTTCAACAATAACCATGGAGCATTGTAAGGATTTGTGACGATTAAACTGTTGAGAGCAAAGCTAATTTTATCTACCGCTACTTGTATAGAATCATTTATGCTCGCTACCTGCTCAGGATCAGCTAGTTGTGCGGAAGTGAGGTTATGGTGCTCAGAATTAATGTATTGGTCAGTAGTAGAGTTTTTTCCTTCTGTTTTGCCCGTAGTGTGATTCGTGTCCGCCTCTGTGCCTAGCTTGTGATCTACAATAAGTGCAACTTCAGTATGTAAATCAGGGGAGATCATACCTTCCTTGTTTACCTGAGGAACCTTATAGACCGGTTATTGCTGCCTTATTGCGGGTTGCGGTTCTGTGCTCCAACTTGCGAGTTGGGCTCTTTTGTTTCTACAACATCTGTAGTAGATGTGAAGTGGAGGGTTGGCTGCTTAGTGATGGGCTTGTAGATCTTCACTCCTTTGCCTTTCATCCTTTTTGTTTTGCGTTCAATAAACTTGAATTGCTGGTTTTCGAGTCCCTTTGGATTCTCTGTTGAGGATGTTGGTTCAATTTGAGTGTTTGTTGCGGGCACAAAGTTGTGCGCATGTGCCTTTTTTGATTCTGCTCCTACATTGTCTTTCTTTGCCTCCTCCTTGGTGTTTGCAGGTACCTTATTGTCTTTCTTTGAATTCTCTTCCATATTTGAGGTGTTTAACCTGCATTCTTTCTATAAGTGACCATTCCTCATGCATATTGAGCAGTAGGGGGAGGGGGGTTGTTCTCATAGTTTGATTTGCTCCGTTCGTTGCCCATTTCTCTTCAACCATACACGGGTAGGAGGATTTTCTAGCAAATTCAATTCCACACAAACTCGAGCTTGACTTGGTCTCTTTAATGTTATTTTGGACTGGTCCAACATAACAGGTTCACCAATTCTTGAAGCCAGAACATGGATACATTCACAATCATACAAATGCAGTGGTAAATTGGGAAATGAAATCCATACTGAGGCAGTGTGAGGTTCGATGTCATTGCGGAAATCAACAGTCCATCAGAATATTCTCATCGGGTAACCCTTGATAGACCAGTTTGTTGCATCCATATGTGCCTTCGATCTTCCTCATCCCTGAACCTCAGCAAGATGTGTCTTTGATCAATCAAGCTAGCGGTGAAGTCTGATTTCAGTCCAATTGTTGTAATCTCGCTGCGAATTGTATCCATCGATGGTCGGCCTTGACTGAATTTTCCAGTAAGTGCATTCTTGAATGGTGTTGCAAGGGCTTCAATCGATTCTTCCAAAAATTCAACCACTGGTTTGTCTTTCCATTTTGATATGGTCGCAGTGATTCTGGGGCGAGTGGTTATTTTGCCCGATTGGAGAACCGCAACAAAGGATTTGTCCAGTTTTTGCACGGTCGGCATTGCACTAGGTTGTGCGTCACCAGGGTCGGTGGGTGCCATTATAGGCACCACGTCACGCAGAGCAACCATGGTGGCTGGTGGAAATCCTTACGCCTAAGCTCCAATGCCTAGACGAGGATCGACGGTGGTGGTTCGCGATGAAAGGGTTTACTATGTCAAATCGCACGTTTCACTGTGTGAAATCGCTAGAGAGAGATTTTACAAAAGAAGGTTCAACGGAGACTTGAATATTTTTTCCTCCTCTACCCTCATTATGAGATTGAAGATATGATTTATGAAAAAAAAGACTTCGGTAGTGAAAAAGTTGAGCCAAAACTAAGCTCTATCGTGCCCACTTTAACCATATTGATAAATGTATAATTTCAGTTACATGATCCTCCTACTAACAAAAGCTCTATCTTTTGCTGCCTCACCACCTACCTCGAATGGTAGTGTGGTGCTACGAGATCCTCGTCTTGCTCACCGAGCACCTCCCAAACACAAACCAATCCATCGGAGCATTAGCCATCGTATTGAACTTCGATTACTTACTCTTCTCCTTGATGCTCTCCCTCGCAACATGCGTATCTGTTCGAGTCTCCAACGAGCTCGGCTCGGCCCGAAGCCACATACGTATCAGTGTGTGTTTCTCTCTACCTGAGTCTACTATTGGGCTTCATCGGCAGGTCCATCATGGTCGGATAGCGAGGCATGTGGGGTATAATGTACAGACGTGAAAAGGGAATTCTGTCAATTGTGAAGATTTTCGATGTTGATAATGGGGATTGTGGAAGTTGCCAAATTTCCCTTTCTCTCTCTATGTGGAGGGATTGTGAGGGGTACTGCGTGGCCATGGCTGGGGATGTATGCGAATGTATTAGGGTTTTATCTGCTTGCTCTGCCGCTGGGAATTTTTCTAGGGTTTCAATTGCATCTGGGTTTGAGGGGATTGCTGATGGGGTTCTTAGCGGGAGTTGTGGCTTGCTTGGTGCTGGTTTTAGTGTTTATTTTGAGGATTAAAGGGAGAACTTTTCATCTTCTATGTATAACCTTCAAAATGGTACGAACAATTTCGAAAACGGATGGTGACACATACAAATTGTACATGAGTTGTATACCCAAAATTGTACATATGAAGGTCTCCTCTATAGCTCCACACCTCACCAGTTTTACTCAGATTAGATAAACAGGTGATTTTTTACAGAATAATAGGATAAATATTTTTTGGTGGGTAAGTTTTATTGTTGAAATAATGTATAATTTACATCGCAATGGAAGAATTCCAAACTTCCCGAATCCTAGTTAGTCAGCTAGTTTTGGATCTTCTCATTTTCTCTCTATCTCTAAGTTTCATTTCATAATTGTTTCCATGTGACAATCATCTATTTCAACCCCTAACATGTTAGATGACAACATTATCCGTCGGGCTTCTTCCAAAAGTGTTTCATGTGTTTCTTGCTCTGGTGCTACCTCATTTTTTCGTGCTACCTCATTTTCACTCTCCTTTAATGGCGTTTTCTTTTACTTCAATTGAATTCTCTGCTCTCTCCTCTTCTCCATTCTGAACCTTCGAAATTCTGTTTCCTTCATCTTACACAATAGCTTGGCAATATAGCTTTCATTTTTTCCCATCCGGATGGGTGGGGATGGGCTTGATACTCGGTGTCATTTTTGCACAAGCTTGTTTCCTTCTCATGGGCCGATGAGTATTTTATCCATTTACCTCAGCCCGTGTTGCTCTGATTTCTGCCTCCTCCTCATTGAGTTCTATCCTCCTCTCCGGAATTGCAATTACTTCCCATCTAAATCCAAACAGTTTATTGTCTCGGATCTCCCTTTCTTCGAGATCATGAGCAGTCTGGTTTGAGCACTCAATTTCCTCCACCTCGGTCGCCTTGAATTGTTGCGGGCTTATCTCAGCTCGTATTTGTTTATTGTGCTCCTTAAGGTCTTCCTTGTTACTTTTCTTTCCAGGTTCTGACCCTTCCCCATTTATAGTTACTTCTTGATCAACTCCACTAGTTAGTTCTATTTGGTCGCCTTCATTCGCATCTTTAGCCAGTGCGTCAGTATTCCCATTCAGATTTCTACCAGTATCCTCAGCATTTAGCATTGACGAATCTTTCTCCTTACCTGTTTGAGTTATATCTTCATCCTCCTCCAAGTTAATCGTCACTTCACAGTCCCCAAATTTCTCTATGCACAACTCATCTGATGGTCTTCTGACAGGATTTATGATTGACATTTTCTTTTGTCCTCTATCCTCAAGTGTTGGCCAGTCTTTTTTAGTCAAGTTGATATATTGATCAACTGTTGGATTAGATCTGTTAGCTTCATTTGCCCACACTGTTTTTATATTGTCAAACTCTTCTTCAACATGCAGCTTGAAATCTTCTGTTTCTGTTTGTACTTTAATATATTCACTGATATGCTAATGATGTGGTATGGATCTGCAGTCCACCATACTGCATCTTGGATAGATTGACCGTTTTCTCATCAATGTTCAACACATTTCCCAATTGGGCTTCTACCGCCTCAAAAAATGCCTTATACCAACAATGAAGAGGTGTACCACGCACCCTTACCCAAACTTGCCTCACCAGTATCCCTTCAATTAGTTTCCATGGATGAAGGTTGTGTATACATACCATATTGGGGGTCGTGTTGTCTTGCATCAGTCGTATCTGACCGTCATGACTTTTCATCCACTTCCTACGTACCCCTGCTTTTACATCATGCTATCAATTGAAGCAAGATTTGAGATTAGGGAAGGCCTCCCTACCAAGCAATGATCCAACCAAGCCACTTCTTCCTGCCAAGGGATTGAATCTTATAATTTTCCACATCTTCATATTTCGACTCAACTTCTTTACAATTCTTGGGTTGTAGGTTTATCCATCCCTTAGTCTGCTCCATACCAAAAGATTCTTACTGTGCCGGCTATTTTTTACTCAGATCAAGAGTCTGGTTCTGGGAGGCTAGAGGACGGGCAACATTCATGAGTAATTGGCAGGTACCCACATGCATCCCATTTAGCTTCGTCACTATTTCAGGTAGGTTTGTCCTCTTCACAAATCTGATGAAATTGTACCTCTTACCCTTGTACTCCATCTATGGAAGGGCATGTACATCTATAACCTGGACATATGTCTCAAAGAACTGCCACATTTCTGTGGTTTTCCAAGCAGGTGGAAAGTTGGATATATACAGTGATACAGAGTTACTTCTGATTTTCTCAATGTATACAGATAAGGGGCGAGACTTCTTTGTTGTCTCTGAAGGGCCTTCCTTTGTGGTTTTCTCGGCAGTGCATTACTTCTTGCTTTGCCTCGCACCACTTCCCACTGTCCATCCTCATGTGTATCACTTTGTGAAGCACAATTATTTCCGACACTTGTTGCCCTAATATCTATGCTACGCAATTCCGATGGAAGTCTGTTGCCAGAGTTGTTCCCCGTAATCGGGACTACTCGGCCTTCTGGAGTGGACCAACGGAATCCCTGGGGTAAGGGAGTGAAAGCGAATCCTGGGCTCGCTGGGGGAGGCTCCAGAATTGGGCGTATCGCCGGATGGGACGTGGTGGTCATCTGGTCGGCGCGAACAGAAAACGGTTTCATGTGCTTTTTTGAGGAAATTTTTAATCTCGTGCGTGGGTCGCGTACAAAAACTTTATTCAATTATCTACAATTTCTTTTCTCTCATTAATTAATAGGATAAATGACATTTGGCAATATACTAAAATGAAAGACCGGTTCTAAAATTCTCACATCAAAACGATGTTGGAACTGATCATGGAATTCGATTTAGGCGCCTTTGTCGCCCAAAAAACTAAAACCTTATTAAATAAGTATTTTAATTAAACAAACTTAATCTTAACTTTAAATGGTGGCAACGAGCATCAAAATTAAAATTTTGGACCAATTTCAACATCGTTCTGACATGAGAATTCCAGTACCAGACTTATTTTTATATTTCGAAGTTTGGAAAGTGTCCAAAAGCCTGGGTACCAAAATTCAATTCCTCAGAACTTGTGTACATGACACGAAGCATTTCTGCATTCATATTTATATGTACTAAAAAATACTAAATTAAAAACTCCAAAGAAAAAGTAAAGGTTTTGTGAGCACCAATTCCATAACCATGGAGCACTGATATACGGCCTAATCCTGGTAGCAGCCCGGATCCATATCGATCCAAGCCCAAATATCTTTTTCTAGCTCATCCGAGTACAAAATTAATGGATTTATCCTTTTCACGACGCCATTTCTTATATTTACGCAAGGTAAATACAACAAATATTTAAAAATGGGGTGTCAGTTTCGATTAATAAAATTAAACTATAAAATTAGTTCAAATTTCTCGTGTAGAGATTTAGAAACAACAGAACGGATCCTATGGTCAATTTTTCCTTTCGTGGATAATTTTTTCGTAGCACCATCCGTTTTCGAAATTGATCGCACTATTGAAAAGTTTATACATTGTAGATGAAAATCCACATGCTTTGGTCCAGTTTCGACGACGTTATCACCAAACCAAACCAAACCAAACATACCCAGTAAATCCCGCCCTTAGGTAGGGTCTGGGGAGGGTAGGATGTACGCAATCATA
>JAOYMZ010069628.1:0-12302 GCA_025802335.1 Pinguicula primuliflora | reverse complement strand
AAAAGCTCGTGAGCTCGGCTCGTGAGCTCGTTCGTGAGCCTGTTCGCGAACATGTTCGTGAGCTCGGCTCGTGAGCTTGTTCGTGAACAGGCTCGCGAACAGGTTCGCGAACCGCTCGCGAACAGGCTCGAGCCGAGCTCGAATACCGATTTCGGCTCGTTAAGCTCGCGAGTCGAGCTCGAACTCGGCTCGTTTACAGCCCTACTTATTATTGAGTAAAAGATGAACGGTACACAGAATTCTTGAACTTTTGAACATATTTGGAAATTATTTTTGTGATGAACTTACATTATTTTGATTCAAATCTAAATTGCAGAAATCCGTATTACGTAGATTATTGTTATTTATTACAATAAACAATTTTTTTTAGGAAAGCAGTTTGAATTTCATTAAAGACAAATATTTACATTTTTACATACTGTAATTTTCTCTCCACTAATTTGTGAATTCTATCACGGCTAATCGCACTTCTTTCCCAATCTACAATGGAGTATCCGGCAAAAAATGAATGTCTAACATGGCGAGAATGGACTAAAACAAGCAGATCAACAATGAACAGGGTTTTACCAAGATGACCTTGGTCGAGTGATGTGAGTGTGTGTAAGTGGTTGTGTGAGGTCAAGGTTTCGAATCTTGGTACCACCTAAAAAAATTTAAAAAATTATCAGCAATTTAATGAAGTCAACAGTGAAGAGCAAAATAACAAACGATCAACTTAACAATCCATTGCTCGCGTTCTTAGACATTTTTAATCGAAGTTGTACCATACAAACAGAAACTAGAAACATAAGAAAGTCGAGAAATCCAATTACCCTGCAGCTGCTTTTCACGACAGACTCCTCACTTCAGTGGAATGAACCTGGAAGAGTGGGTGGCACCAATACCAGGTCTGCCGTGCTTGACAGGCTTGTATGAGATGGAGAACTCAGCAAGGTAGTGACCAATCATTTCGGGCTTGATTTCTATTGGATTGAATGTCTTGCCATTGTAGACGCCAAGGACGCTGCCGATCATCTCAGGGACGATGATCATGTTTCGCAGGTGGGTTCTCACGAGGGCAGGTTTTTCACCAGCTGGAGCCTCACGTTTCTGGAAAAAAAACAGCAACCCATCAGTGATAAAACGTAGCCGCATTCCAGCTGCTTCTAGAAAACAGAGAACATCCAGAAACAGGATTTAATTATAATAATCACTTACTGCCTTCCTAAGTTTCTTGATCAAAGCCATTGGCTTCCTCTTCAAACCTCTCTGAAACCTGAAAGATTTCAAGAAAATGAGAAGGGGAAGACAGAGACAAACTGAACAACGAGAATATAGTTGGAATATATATAGCAAAAAAGGATTTAGAAAACACTGTAACATACTACATACTACAAAAAGAATAACAAATCAACTTAAGTTAACATTTTACAACAAATGCTACGAACCTAAGAGTGATCGTACAAAGTTAAGTTTAAGAATTGTTCTTTAAAGTGATTAACCTCACAAGTCACAACAACTGAACTGGGTAACCGACTACAGATACACCACAAGATGGTAAAAGAACCACCTTATAAACACATGATTTGTGTAGTTGAGAATAGCAAATATAATACCATCATCCACACATAACAGGTCAGCCTTAAATTTCAACAAACCATAATTTTCAATACAGTACCTACCCGATAATAGCATAGCAAACACCAGATATCGAATTGTTGTATGTCATTCAGAAGAAGATTTAAAATTTCCGCGAATTTATCAAGGCATAACCATTCAACTCCAATGAAACGTATTGAATCCAATCCAATCCAATCTCAAATAACAACATTAGCAACTCACGTCACTGAACATCTCCAATTAACACCCGAACCCAATTAAAAACTGAAAATAACAAAATGAACAACGAATACTAGTGTACACAAAAATACGGTAACCAAATACGAAAAGAAAAATTTACTATTGACCTTCTTCTAGCACGAGCATTAAAGAGATTAACGAGCTCATCCGTGGACATATCAAGCAGAGCATCCAGATCAACGCCCCTGAAGGTGAACTTCTTGAACGTCCTCTTCTTCGGCTGTCCCGCTGCAACCTCTGGATCGACATCCGCCTACAGCAGCCACAACAAACACCGAATCAGAAAATATACACACACATACACGGTTATCACATTGGAATAGAGAGATGAGCAGATACCATGGTTGCAAATGAGATTGATTTGCTGCTGAATGGAGTTGATGAGGCACGACGGCGCTAGGGCTTGTACTGAATTGAGGAAATGGCGGACATCCGATAGTAATTAGGTCGGTATTGGGGTGACGTGGATTTTTTTGTCGATGGGCTTTCTACTTATTGGGCTACCGAGTTTACATTTAGAGGCCCAACTGCGTAAAATTACTTTCCAATTTTTTTTATTATTAATACCCACATTTTTTGTCAAAAATATTTATCTACCAAAGCAACTAAACAAAGTGGCAGCAAGGAGGAGGAAGATAGAACTCAGAGATTACGAAGCGGATTTTTCACTGGGTATCGGCAATGTACAAGAAACTCATGGAAGGAGAGGAGGAGAAAAGTAACCATGGTTCGTGCAGAAGAGAGGTGAAATAAACTAACTATGGTTTGACAGGAAATGGAATTTGAGCGTCATGTGCGAACAGGAGACTCCCTAGCCACTGTTGTTGTTTTTGAAATCCTGCGAGAGGCCACCATGTGGTTTAATGAGCTTCCTCTATAATGTTAATTTATTCTTGTTATGTGTTGGTTTTTTTTTTATTCTTGTTATGTGTTGGTTTAATATTCCGAGATGGCAGTGATATTTGGCAACGAGACTTTTGATCCAAGACATATTTGGGCTAGTCCCCATGAAAAAATAAGTTTGCAAATTTAATTTATTTATATCATATTTATTGACACAAAAACTTAAAATGTAATAATTTTCAACCACTCATCTGCAAGTTCAACTAAGTAAATTCTGTTGAGACTTGGACTACCATACGAATTATTCTTAAGTGAGCCAAATCCCACAATTGAGCCAAATCCCTCAATTGGACTCCCCCTTGGGCCCAATCCTTTTGGGACTTCTCTCCTGGAATTTCTCCCGGCTCCGGACTTCCCTCGGAAATAATCTCGGGCTTCAGATCGCCCGTTCCGATACCATATTAAAAATAGACCCCCTTCTATCTGGACTCGAGTCTCGTGTGCGCAGGTGCGCTTGTGGGCTAACTTAAATAGGAAGATATGAGTTACTCTCATTAAAACCTTGAACCCAAAGTGATAGATTGTTGCAGCACATTTCTATTTAAGTTGATTTTTCTTTACTTCTCTAATCCGCATGGAACAATTTCCAAGAGGATGATGAGTAGACCTTCACACAATATTTAACTTGTCAATGTAGTAAGTGACTAGTAAGTTGTGTATCTACAAAGAAAGAGATGTGATCAATGTTTGTGCTTCCTTTCAGATGTTTGATGCAACAATAAATGCACTTGGGCCCTATTTAGTAGACAGGACATAGTGAGGTTTTGAAAAATTATCTCACTATAACCTGTGTTTAGTAACCAGGACAGCTTGGAAAAAAATTTCCTTGGTCAACCCATTTTACCTGCGAAAAAAATGAATTTGAATGGATTAAGTTTTCTTTCTAAACCTATGGAATTTGAGAGAAAATTGGTTTTTTAGTTAACCCTACACCCATAAAATCCTATATAATTCTGCGTGCCAAACGCCAGATATATTTTCTCATTTACTAAATCTCACATATCTCTGCTACTATACCTACCTGGTGAAGTTTTGTTAAATCATGATTAGACTAGTGTGTGTTTGCAAATGCTTCTACTTTTGCAAAGTGGAGAAAATTAAAAAAAGTGATTTGTAAACAAATATTGAGTGTTTGCGAAAACTGTGGTGCTACAGAAAAAAATCTAATAGTAGTGTTTGCAAATATTTTTAGTTTATCTTATATTTATAAAAGGAAAGTTCAATTTTACCCTTATAATTCGATTAAAATTATATATTTTAATTATATAATTAATTTTTAAGGGTAATATGGTCTTACATATGTATTTTGTTTATTTTCAAAAATGTCACCGTCTGCTTTTCAATCGTAGAAGTATCTCCTCCTCTGCTTTTGGATTATGGCTTAAAACTGCGTTTCAACCGCTGAAGTAGAATCAGAATCAGTTCTAGCAAACACTCAAAAAAACAAAATTACGGTGCAACCACCATAAACAGTTTTTATAAGTTGTTGCAAACACTCCACTGTAAAACAACTAAATGACTCCAACAACTAAATGAGGAGGATCCGAACTTCGTCCCCACTCAAACTGAACTTCAGCAATTAAGAGAACATATCAATAGGTTGAATTTCACATCTGATTATGTGATGCACCAGAAATCAAGAGCTACTTGGCTCGCTCAAGGCGACGCTAACACCTCATATTTTAACAGAAGGATCATTAGTAACAGGAAAGCCAACAGTATAAAAGGTATCTGGAACAAATGGGGTGTGGATTGAGGAAGTTGAACAGGTTAAAGAAGCCTTCAAGGAACACTTCAGAGTAAGATTTGAGGATCCCATCAGATACAGGCCGAAATTGGATGGGATAAACACCAAAGCACTGACAGAGGAGGCTAGTGCCTCACTGATTGAGCAGTTCACCACAGAAGAGGTGTGGAATGCCATCAAACATTGTGGCAACAGTAAGAGTCTGGGACCCGACGGATTAAACTTCAAGTTTATAAAACACTTCAGCAGTGTGATGATGGGAGATTTTGTTGATATGATGAATGAGTTCCATGATCGAGGAGTGATTCTTAGGGGTGAAAACGCTTTGCACATTACTTTGATAGCTAAGAATACATCATTTATGAAGATCGAGGACTACAGACGCATAACACTCATAGGGTGTAGCTATAAGGTGATTGCAAAAACTCTCTCTATCAGGCTGAGTAGAGTACTGGAGCATGTGATCTCTCCCGAACAGTCTGCGTTCATAGGCCACGGGAAGATTACCGACAGTGTCCTCATAGCCAACGAGACAATCCATGATCTGAAAAGGAGGGGAGCTGAGGCATTAGTTCTGAAAATAGACTTTGAAAAAGCTTTTGATACGGTAAGCTGATCCTTTTTAGATGATATGGCTATGAAACTAGGCATCCACCCAAGTTCAGAATGTGGATCAGAAAGTGTTGTGAATTGGCTTCTCATCCGTCTTGCTCAACGGCAGCCCATCTAAAGAGTTCTATCCGAAAAGGTGCCTGAGGCAGGGCGACCCCCTATCTCCATTCCTGTTTCTGATCGTTGCTGAGGGGCTCAGCTGCCTAGTGAAGAAAGCGGTGGAATTAAACTTGCTAGATCCTGTAGTGGTGGGAAGAGGGAAAATCAAATGATCACATTTACAGTTTTTCGACGATACCATCATGTTTGGACTGGCATCTTGGAAAAATGTAAAATGCTTCAAGTGGTTACTAAGAACATTTGAAGTTGCTTCTGGAATGAGGATAAATTTTTCGAAAAGTAGCATGACTGGGATAAATGTGGCAAGTAGAGATGTGGAGGCAATGTCTAAGTATCTGAACTGCACCGTAGCCTCCTTACCACTAACTTACCTAGGGCTGCCAATTGGTGCTAACCCTAAGAAGAAATCAACTTGGAAATCGATCCTCATGAAGTATGAAAGAAAGTTTGATAGCTGGGAGAACAAAATTCTTTCGATTGGAGGCCGTACTGTGGTCATAAATTCTGTTCTTGCATCGCTGCCTAGTTACTATTTTCCTTTCTTACGTGCTCCTAGATCCATCACCCTTAAGATTGAAAAAATGATTAGGCACTATTTTTGGGGAGGCAAGAAACATAATAAGAAAACAAACTGGATTGCTTGGAAATTGATTGCCAGGCCCAAAGCAGCTGGAGGACTTGGGATAAGGAATCTGGACGCAATGAACAAGGCCATGCTTGGTTCTTGGGGCAGCAAACTTTTGACATCAGGAGAAGAACTCTGGAAGCAGGTGATCAGATCCATATATGGCCAGACGAATACAGACTTAAAGATTGGAGCATTGGAGGAGCTAACAAACATACAACCGCACGTCAGACAAGGAAAGGGGAGAAGAGTCCAAGCTAAAGACTCTGCATGGTGGAAGGATATCCAAGCCACACTGGCAGAACCTTGGTTCCAAGAAAACTGGCAAATACGCTTAGGGAAAGGGAACAAAGTGAGCTTCTGGGAGGAACAATGACTGGATAACTACATCCTAAAGGACAAATACCCGAGACTTTACACAAAAACCAGGAACCGGGGTGCATCAGTAGCTGATCATGGTCACTGGAGTGAAGGGGAATGGATGTGGTGGCATTGGGATTGGAAGTGAGACTTGAATGATTTGGAAATATTCTTGCTTACTGATCTCGAACTCCATTTAGCTACTGTGTCTATGCAGGAATCCATGGAGGACTCATGGTGCTGCTATAAATTGACAAGCACCGGTACATACCAGGTCAAGAATGCCTACGAAGACATGATCAGCACACTTCCCCCCCTTCTGGAAGAAACGATCACTGAAAAGCTCAAGCTGGTATGGAACAGATACACCCCTACAAAAGTATCTATTTTTCTCTGGCGACTGGAACAGGACAGACTCCCTACCCTTAAAAACCTGCAAAAGGGCAGATCATAAGTATTGAAGAACAAATTAAATGCGACAGATGCCACACTGAACAGGAAGATGTTGCCCACACATTCTACAGATGCACTGATTCGCTCAAGATTTGGGAAGGAATTTTCACATGACTTGGAATCCAAGTACTAACCTCACAGGTTCACTCCCTGCAAGTCTTTTGGAATCTAAAGCCGCCAAGAGTCGAAGGAAACCTTTGAAAGATCATTTGGGATGCTACAACTTGGCAGATGGGGAGGTCACGGAATAAGGCACACGTCGAAAACTCAAATACCACAGCATTTGAGAACTGCATGATCATCCAACTGAGTACCTGGGGATGGTTGAGGGCAAAAAAAAAAGAAAAAAAAAAGGAGGGAGTGCACACTCCTTTGCGGAATGGATGAACAATCCTATACCATTTCTGCTAGATTATAAATAAATTTTTTATCCAAGCGGATGTAAACTCTGTAAATAACTTCAATTTCAATACAAAATTTGCTTAGCCAAAAACAACAACTAAATGACATTAGAGAGAAGTAGTGATACGGGCTCAATGGCAAAACTCGAATCCTGTGCCATCATCATATTTTAGGCCTCAAAACCACCACGGACTCCTTAATAAACATTGAATGCGCCGTAACAGCTCGCATCAGTATCAATATGCCTAAGAACAAATGTCACGCCAATAACGATGGCCATGGTACCAACAAGCAGACAAAGATATCACCATCAAGCTCCAAATTTCACGGAAATTTTCCACTGCAGGACGTTGCGTGCAGGATGGGAGCGCTTATGTGCCGGATCATTTTCCTGGCCGTCGGATCTAACACCGACGGCCACGTTGCATCCTTCATCTTAATGAAGGACTCGCGGGTCGACCCGGTTCCCCACCCCCAACTCTGTTCTTCCCTGAACCTTACTGTAAACCTCTTACCTCAATTCCTTCCTCCCACAACTACGAATTCAGAGATGGATTCATCTCAGGAGGAGGGAGAAAGAGTTGGTCGCCGGAAGATAATGGGAACGAAGACACAGTCGAACCCCATGTGTTCTAAATTGGGTGTTCTGAATTGACTCTGAGTTTTGAATTTTGTGGAAATCAACGTCGATGTGTACACCGGCAGGAGGGAGAAAGAGTTGGTCAAAAGGACAGGCGGTACGACCATGCCGCAGATATTTTTCAACGAGAAGCGGATCGGAGGGCTCTGAACTCGTTGAGGAACAGCGGGACGTTGGACGCGAAATTGGAGGAGATTTTGGGACGGAAGTGTCCCGATGATGCTCTGGCGCCGCCGGTCTATGGTTTCCATGAGGCAGAGGACGTGACAGCGGAGGAGGAGGATGGGATGTCGGCATCAGAGAGTTTCGATTGAAGAAGATGAAGTTACGGGATGCGGGTCGGCGGACCGGGCTTCATTTTAATGAACGCATCCTGGCCATTGGAGTTAGATCAGACGGCCAAGATCAACCTTCGGCATATAAGCGCTCCCATCCTGCAGTGGAAAATTTCCCGGAAGCTAGGATACCGAAAAAAATCCTTGTTATGCATAAAATTGTTGGTGGCCGATTTTTTCCCTTAAGCTAGGATACTGAACAAAATCCTTATTAACAATTTCTTCAAATCATCTGGTCTACGGCAGTGACAGTGGTTTTGACAATTTCTTCAAATCATCTCGTCTAATCTCCATTCCAAATTCCTCTCCAAATCTGTGTGGTTACAACACATATATCGTTCCTCAAAAGTAAAATCCCAAGAATATCACAGAAGGGGTCAAGCACAGAGGAAGAAAAAGATAACCTTTACAAGACAATGCTCAATCAAAGGGTTTTTCCGATGGATGTAGAGGAGCAGAGAACGCAGTAATCCGGGTCAAATATCTGATTCTGAGGAAAGAACCAAGATTATTTTGCCGTGTACTTGAATTCCCCTTCCACAGCCAACGTTCGATTTTTTCTCTTTGGTCTCTCAGGTTTGTTTTTTGCTGTGAATGACGCTGTTGTTAGATTTGTTTAAAATAAAAAATATATATAATTGAGGTGACTTTTCGAGCTCACGGTATAGCATACCCCCGAATCCGAAAACCCAGTGGGAAACACACTAACTCTTTACACCTACAACGATATCATCTTCCATTTCATCAACTCTAAAAATAAACATGTGAGATTTCCCTTTTTTTGTGTTGTACTCTGATTTTCTGTTCATCCTTGCCACTCTGTTTGTCTATTTGAAAATCTGTGAAGTAATTTTTTCTTGAAATTTTGTGCAGAAATGAGTTATAAATATTTTAAAGGTAGCCAGGCTATATGCAAAGAGTTGGAGTGTGCAATTTCTAAATTATGCGACGTTCAAACATTTGAGGAAGATGATATAAGACATGTAATGGAGAAAATGGAACACGAGCTCAAAGATTTAAAATCAGTGAACCATACATTTCTTGAAGACAGGAAGAAAGCCGAGTATTTAGAAGTAATTAACCGGAATCTTCTACAAAAACTTCACATGGCTCGTGAGGAGAAAGAGGCCATGAGTCTTAGAATAAAAGAACTGAAAAATGAAATCAAGGATTTGAAGGTAGTGAATAGGATACTTCTGGAAGACAAGACAAAGGCTGATAGTGACATAAAGGATTTGCAGAAAAAAATTCATACAGCTAGTGATATAGAAAAAAAATCGAGGCTTGAAATTGTCGAAAAAATTGAAAGCATAAAGGTTCAGATTATGATGGGCACTCCAATTAGTACTACAGAGGCACCATCATCTTCTCCTGGAAATACACCCATATTACGACGTAAGTGTGAAATTTGAGGTGGTTTACGTAGCATGGTGTTCCCGTATTTTTGTAAGAAATCAATGCCTTATCTCAGATCTATGAACTAATTTCTGTATCCAGAACTTAACCCTTGTCGGTGGTTTAAAGTTCAAACTCGTAATCATTCCTAAGTGTTCTTAAAATTGCTGTGCATGAAAAAAATGGCACTGAGTGCTCTCTGCGGTTAAAAGTTTTGTTGGTGTGTTTTCTGTGGAATTCTATTTTTACTCCTGATCTGAGAACTGATCAAGTGTCCTTGGTGATACGCATAAATGCTGCTGCCTGTGTCTTATTTATATCTTGCATTTGTTACCTGTCATCATACTGGCCCGGAACTCTGGTGCTTAAATGTTGCTGCTTAGGACTCATTGAATGTGTCGTAGTCTTTAGATTTGATTTCTATCTTAAGCGGTTATCTACATTAAGTGACAACTCTAAAATGTGGTTGCTTTTAATAGATTTTGTTACTTACAGCATGTGCATAGTCTCAGTTGGATTCACATAATCAATGAATCACCTGTATTCGATAAATCCCAACCTTCTACAAGTTAAAGGAATGCTTCATTCCCTCATACTTTTCTGTTTTGCATGCTCGAAGAAATCGAAGTTGTTTTTTCTAGCAGTATCTAAATGGAACTTTGTACTTCGAAGGGTAAAATAACGTATTTCTGATTTTCTTCTTAGTAGCCTTACACCATGTTTGATTGGTCTAATGAGATAAGTCTGTAGCTTAAAATCAACAGTCTCCTGGTCTTGATTAGAAAGGGATCTGAACTTGTGACTTATCATCTGTTTTCAACATAACCAGTGTCTTATTGTCTGCAAATGTGATGCACATGTGGGTTTATAGTTCAGCACTCTCAAAAGCTTTGCTGTTGTTAAACCATAAGTTCAAATCCTATAGATATAATTCAGATTGATGGAGAGGGTGAAGAAATGAAGCATTGCCTCAAAGACCCATCGACATCAAAATTGAAGAGAAAGTTTGGATCAGTAAACGGTATTTCAGAATCCACCATGAAAGGCATGGTGAGCTCTTGTTGCTATCTGATCATTTTCTTACATCACAATTCTAGCAAATATGCGAAATGAATCGACTAGATCCTATTCATTCTATCTTATTTGGTCCTACAAGTTCCCCCTTCAGTTCTTACATATATTTCATTGGATCCTACGTCTCCTATATGTTTCTACAGTTTTGTCCATACTTTTATGCTTTTATTTTGAATGTCTTTGTATCATTTTTTTAATGCACAGGTACTCATTGAGTATGATACACCTCAACTTCGAAACGTTGCCACATACTTAGATAAGGCCGTTTTTGATGAAGCGGAAACTACATTAACAGTAAAGGTAATGGTAGAACAAAGAATGAGAATAGTTGGTCATATAAAAGAAAGGTTAAATGAAAATGAGCTCCAACTATTTCGGCGTAGTTGTTTTGGACATTTTCTACATTTGGACCCATCGTGGACCAATTCACGTAACACATTTGCGGGACAACTTGCCCATTTTTTAATGCTTAGACTTATAGTTACATCTAATGTGGAAGAGATATGGTTTGATATAGAGGGAAAACCAAAATTGTCAAAATTGTCAGAGTTTTCCCTCCGTGAGTTTGCTATGGTGACGGGCCTTAAATGTTCAAAATTGTCAGAGTTTTCTCTCCCTGAGGATAATCAGATTCGGGAGAAGTACTTTAGTGGATCGAAATGCATCAGACTAGCTGATGTCAGGATGAAATTTGAGAGTATGACCAATGAAGGAAATGGGGAGAAGGAAGATAGAGTGAAGGTTGCTCTCATATATTTTCTTGTTGGGGTTATCCTTAGCGACTATGGAATGAAAAACATTCCCGATAAGTACTTCAAACTGATAAATGATTGGGACATGTTCAATGCTTATCCATGGGGTCGAGAGGCTTACAAAATGACAATCGACGACATCTATAGACAAAAACTCCCAAAGAAGTGCAGCAAAAAGATTAAGGCAGTGTTTGCAACTGCTTTTGCAAGTTGCTTATTGATGTTGAATCGCAGTTTTATTTTTTGGAGTGTTTGCAAAATCTGCTTCTACTTTAGCCGTTGAAACGCAGTTTTAAACTATAATCCAAAAGTAGTGGAGGAAATGCTTCTGCGATTGAAAAGCAGACGGTGTCATTTTTGAAAATAAATAAAATTCATATGTAAGACCATATTACCCTTAAAAATTATTTATATGATTAAAATATACCATTTTAATCGAATTATGAGGGTAAAACTGAACTTTCCTTTTATAAATATAAGATAAGATAAAAATATTTGTAAACACTGCTATTAGATTTTTTTCTGTAGCACTAGAGTTTTCACAAACACTCAACATTTTTTTACAAATTACTTTTTTTAATTTTCTCCATTGAAAAGTGTTTTGCAAAAATATAAGCATTTGCAAACACACTCTAAAAAGCAATAACCCTTTTCTAAGAAAGAGACGTACACTCTCTTACATTTTCCGTTTGCATTACAGGTTATTTGTTTTGTCATTAGTATCATTTATTTTATAGTATATATATAATGTGAAGATGTAAAGTCTTGATATTCGTTGAAACAGATATAGGCATTGGAGTCGATTCCTGCTCTCAATGGGTTATGTGGACATAAAGGTAGTGTTCATAACAAATTGGAGATTGAGATTTATTTTCGGGGTTATACAGATTTCATGAGGATCACCCGCGTCATTCATCATATTACAATCTCTCCTTCCTGATCAGATTCTAATCTGGTATGATATGGTCCCGAGTGATGCTACATGTCCCAACACTTTGTCCCTAATTCATCCCTACATGTAGTTTAATTAAGAATTTTGCAAGTT